>QKWP01000040.1:278941-318073 GCA_003550325.1 Gigaspora rosea
TTGTAGAGCTCGTCGAGACGCATCTAACGGTGGTTAGATCATTCAAATCGGCCCAGTGGATGGCGAGATATCGTCGAAAAACGATTGGCCGACTATATAAAATCTCTTATATTGTTTACATAAAGATTTTATATAGTCGGCCAATCGTTTTTCGACGATATCTCGCCATCCACTGGGCCGATTTGAATGATCTAACCACCGTTAGATGCGTCTCGACGAGCTCTACAACTTTCAATTAGTGGGCATGTATCGTTAACTTAGTAAGAAAAAATGTTTTAGATAGAAGCACGCCACATTTCGCCTATAGATGACCATAATGAGGTATTTTATTTATAGTCACACCTCTTTACAATCACCAAAATAGGGTGTGACGGACTTGGTGATTATAGAGAGGGACGACTGTACAACTAAGATAATATTCATCATTATACCAATTACCAGATAGTATACCATTTATATGATTATTATTATTGCAAATTAGGCATAACTCATTATTAATAAGTTTATAGTTATCATATTGTTACGGGGAGAATTCGACAATACTTCAGTTAACGATGCAAATATTGGGACGAAGGCAACTCGCCAAAGGCGTGACTTGGTGATTTAACACGATTTATAAGGGGTATGAGGGAATCTGACTTTATAATTATTTATGAAGTTCAGATATGTGATCATCCGATTATTTTTTTAGAAGAAGAGCCAAAACGACCTCCTTTTATATTTTACAATGATTATGGGAAACTATAGAACATTATGGAAACTACGAGGCTAAAATCATACATTACTCTATCTACGATGCTATCATAATATGTGTAGATTGTATTGTTTATAATTCATTCCACCGAGGCTAAGCCCGAGCATGCATGATCGATTATGCACAATAAACTATATGCAGAATCGGTTCATACCGATTGTCATGTGAAATGTGGCGCAGTATACGGATTAATGATCATCCGATATTTGGAATGTCATGTTTACCCCGTGACAATATTCTCGAGTGGTATTTATACAGGCTAAGCATGGAATTTGCTCTGCAGCTTTTATAATTGTCTCTATACTTGGTTTGCTTTATATATAATATGCTTAAAGCTGTTGAAGTTAATTTTTAGGTTAAATCACTTTCCAGAACTCTCAGAAGAGGGGGGAGGGGGGCAAATGAAACGAACATATAAAAATGAACAAACTATTTTTAATGTAGTAAATCTATTATAACGAATTGACTTCAAGTTAAATTTAGTCTAGAGATTCTAGTTGAGTTGCTAATTAGGTCAGATATATTTGATTTGTAGTTAACTTTACATTCCTCTTATAAAAGAGAGAAGCAAAAATAAATAAATAAATAAACAAATAAAAAATTATATAATGCATTCATCCGAGAAAAAGAACTTCGTACGTACAGTACGAACAAGTTTTACAGCCAAAATCAAGTTCCTATTGGTTGTTCCCCATTGAATCACTGATGGATAGCTTAAATTTAATTTAAAAAAGTATCGATTCGAATAATTGGATTGTAATTGGTTATTTCCGTAAAAGTTAAATGAAAGCTCTTTTTCAGCAGTTTTTCTTGAATCATTTCATTGCAAACTGAAATGAACATATATGAGAGAACAGCCAAGTAGGAACTAAAATTTTAGCTTTAGTTTTTATTATTTATTTTTTTTCCTTTTTTTTTAATTATTTTTTTTTCTTCGTTTTTATTTTTTTTATTTTAAATTATTTTTTTTATTTTAAAATTTTTTTTATTTTAAATGATTTTTTTTATTTTTTAATTTTAATTTATTTTTTTTATTTAAATTATTTTTTTCATTTTAAATTATTTTTTATTTTAAATTATTTTTTTTATTTTAAATTTTTTTTTTATTTTAAATTATTTTTTTTATTTTAAATTATTTTTTTTCATTTTAAATTATTTTTTTTATTTTAAATTATTTTTTTATTTTAAAAAAATTTTTATTTTAAATTATTTTTATTTTATATTTGTATAGTGAGTTATTTCGAATTTCAGCCTGAACTAAGCTTACTTTAGGCTGAAATTCGAAACTACATCCCTTCGCATTATTTCGCAGTTATACAGTATTTTTATTTTTTTTAAATTTTATTTTTTTTTTATATGTTCATTTTATCGGGGGGACATCAAAGGGGAAGGAGGAGGGGTGATGTTAACCGAAAAATTAACTTCAAATGGCCTAACTATTGGAAATAGTCATAGTCAATTAATTTTTATCATTATGTTAAGCAAATTTAAATAAATAAATTAGTAAATGCAATTCTTCTCTACATTAATACAATTAATACTATCAACATAGTAGATTATATTACATGGGCCCATTAGCATTATGAACTGGAGATCGTTCCCTTTCTCTATGATGGTTTAACATAGTGGCTACTTCTTTATATGTGTATCCTTTATCTGATCAAACTATATAACTAAAAAAAATATTGGGTTTAGACAAGAGATATAATTAACTATAACCATAGAGTTTAGAAACTTACTGGGCCTTCTCCAAACATGAGTACAAAACTCAAATAATAATAGAAAAACACTACAATATTGATCATACCGGGTCTTTCTTACAAATTACACTCTTTAACTCTCAAACGACAGCAGATCCTATATTATTTATTAGTATAAATGTCTCTTTTTAATTAACATCAAATTTCAAAACAAACCTATTCTATGTAACCAGTTCCTGCACTGGATTACAATCTTGATATTCCTAATCATTACAATTATATCTGCCCCAAAGAGAATTGAAAGCACTTTGTGGCCAATAGTTTAGGCTGTTGAACGTTCTTCTCTTGGTTTTAATGTTTCTGAAATGACACATGCTCTGTTAGGAATTATGATAAATAGGAAACACGCTAATTATTGAAAGCACATAACTGTAGAATATTCCAGTTCTGCATGCATGTCCTTTAATTGTTAATGACAATAACACATTCATTCAATTAATAGGAGTAAAAACGACAGGGATATTTATATCGATGTGACAGTGTACCTTCAGATACATAATAACTCAACAAACACTCAATGAGAAACTCAACCTGTATAGATATATTCCATACCATCTCCCATAAAACAATCTGGCATTCTACTCGAGGATATTTCCTTTCATCGTTGAATATCATATAAGAATGGAAATTACTTCACTTTCGGTCATTTTAAAAAATAAACTTTTGGAAAAAAAATAAATATTTTGCATATAGTTTCAGTACGTAGCATATTAAAACTTACTTTAAATAGAAATTGAGCAATCACATCATAAACGCATATAGGCTATAAGACTTGAAACTGAATTCTGAATTATGCATGCAAAATTTTTATAACCTTCCATTTTATTCTATATAAAGTTTGTTTAATCTCTATATGTTAGACATTGTACGAATTTCAACTCATATTATACAAGTATTTTGGGTTAAAATAATATGAAAATGTACAGTACTATATATGTGACTTGAAATTATGAAAAATGAAAAGTGTCGATTTCTGCTCGTGATCCTGTCTCACAAATAAGGCAATAAGTAAATGAAAAAAGCGCAGGTTGTCACATAAGACCCATGCAATAAATTTTTATGAATTTTTACATTCACATTGTTTATATATCCCATTTGTTACTTTTTTTGCATGTTTTATAATATAAATATGAATGATGATTGCATTCGTTACAAACCTTATACACATGCTTCTATCCTTTAAAGATATGCCACTTTTCGATATACTTGTGTCTTTTTTTATTTGTTAATGTGTTATAATTCTTTTCATTGTTAATATTAATAGAAAAGTGGCTAAAATTTTTATCTTATGCCCATAGATGCAGCCACCACTTCACTAAAAGATACATCCTTAGTAGTTAGTGAAGAAAATGATGTAAGTAGGCAGGTGGTAAAGCCTATTTACCCAGAAGATTTAGATTATGACGGTCCTCTAACGCTTAACCTGAGAACTTCTGAATCTTGCAGAGCCGTGCAAGCCGGGCATACGGTAAGCACTGTAGAAGACATTGCACCAAATATCTCAGAACCCATATCATCATCTCCCTCTGAGATATTACTTTCTAACCCCAACAATTTAGTGATAACTTATCCTGATGACAAATTGCTACCAGATAATAATGATAGTAATTCAAATACCATTTAAACAAACAAAACTGAAATACCACACTTGCATTATACACATTCTTTATTATCTACACAACAATACGGCTCTATCTACCCTAAAGAACAAGAGATATATGATGAATATGAATTGTTACCAGACGATTCTGACAATTATTCTAGCTTACCTACTAATAATATAGAAAGAACAAATATCAATTTTCATCCTAATCTACTCGAGATTTATGAACCATCAACATGCTACAACAAATTTTTATACTACCATAGATTACAATCTTTACCTTCACCACAAACTGTTGGCTCCTTTTTAACCTATCTACAAGAAGAATATCCTATGTTTTATAAAAAACAATATATCAGAATCTCTTTTAAAGAAAGCAGAATTGATTATGTGTTTGAAGAAGCACATATATATTTATTACATGAACACCTCTTACCTAATCACTTTTTTGTACCTTTTGAAGATCTAAGTTTTTATGATGACGTTCCACTCAAATCAAATTATTCTTCTAACTCACATTCTAACAATAATAACAATTTCCAATTGCCAGCTTCTATTGATGACCTTTTTGATCCTATACCTTCTCTTACTTCATCACCTTATAACAGTTCACCAACTACAAATAGCAACCCCTTAATATCTTCAAACTTTCAACCTACTCGTGACTTACATATTAATATCGCTACCCACAATGTTAGAGGTTTTAACTCAGCTTCTAAGAGACAAATATGGCAAGATTATTGCATTAACCACGATATTTCTATTGCTTGTATTACAGAAACCAAAATTTCACACAAAACCAAACTCTCATTTTGTAACAACAATTTGTATACATATTATTGGGCTAATGCTGATAGTTCAATAGAAGGTGCTGCTATTATGATCCGTAACTATCTTAAGCCTCACGTTCATAGCTGTCTTATGCACCCAGGAGGCGCAGTTGCACTCGACCTTTTTTTCAAAAGCAATATCAAGTTACGAGTTATTTCTGTTTATTTATCTTCAACTGATACTATTAAAAGAAATAATACTCAGAATACTGTTATTAACTGGATTTTACAAGCTCGACAACTAAATATTCATCCTATTATTCTCGGGGACTTTAATACACAAGACAATACTATAAGCTCTTCTTCTTCCAAATACAAACTTATCAACTTTCTACATCATACAAACATGTTTGATATAGGTGCCCATTTTAACAATACCCATTATACTTGGTCAAACAATCTGGCTCATAGTAGAATTGACTATATATGGACAGACTCATTTAATATACAATTTATTCTTTCATATGATCTTGATAATAGTCAAACTAGCACTCTTAGTGATCATTCTATTCTTTTTTCTTCCTGGACATTTCCTAATGCTTATAGCAAACCCCCTCGTATGCATACTGGTGTTAGTCGAAGAATATTTAACTACAAATCTATGTCAACAGACCAGTGGACAGAATTTTCAGAGTGTATTACACAGCTATTTTTGCAGCACAATATACCCCTTTCAGTAAATACTCATGAAAATATTGATACTACTTGGCACAAAATTCAACACTCTATCCTACAAGCAGCAATCCAATTAATTCCAAACAAAATATCTCGCAAACGCAGCTATAACCATAAATATACACCACACTGTACTGCTCTTTATACTGGACTCAAAAAACTTGGCCAACTTATTAAAAAGATTAAAAATAACCCAAATTCTTATCTTCCACATATTAACTCACATATTCTTTCTATTAATTCCTACACTAAAGCCAATCTGGACCCTCTTTTATCACTCGATACTGCTAGTACTCAATCCTGGCTTCAACATGCCTATGAAGTCTGGAAACAAGTCTATCACGCATACCAGTTAGAATACTCTCTTCTTCTTCGACAACAAATTAATCATGCCTCTGAAAAACGTTGTGAAACCCTAACTTCCAAACCTAAACAAGCTATTAATAGCATTCTTGATCGGTACCAACCCCCTATACACTTCTCGAATATTAAACTTAATAACCAACTTGTCACAGAACCTAGCTTAATCAAACAGCATATCAAATCACATTACCATAATTGGACTGCTCACAGACCTATTAACCAATTTCTCTTTGACAATTTCTGGCATCAACATTATCAGCCTCTTTCTCATATCAATTCTGCCTGGTATACCTCTCTTACTGTCCCTATTACAGAAGAAGAAGTTCTTCAAACAATCTCTAAACTTCCAAATGGCAAAGCCTGTGGTCCTACAGGAATTAGCTATGAAATGATCAAACACCTCGGTTCTCATGGTATTACTATACTTACTGCTTTGTTTAACCGATGCCTTTCTGAAAACCGTATTCCTAAACTTTGGAAACATGGAAGAATTTTTCCTATTCCAAAAAATAACACTTTTGAGGGTAATCTAAATCTCACAAGACCTATTAGCCTTATTGAACACATCCGGAAACTTTATACAAAAATTCTTACTAATAGACTGAACCAAGTTTTTTCAAAACATACTATACTATCTCCTTATAACTACGTTGCACTTCCAAACAATAGTACTTCTATTCCCATTCACATTCTAAACAATCTAATTGAAGATGCAAATTGTAACCACAAAGAAATTTGGCTATTGTCTCAGGATATGAGCAAGGCTTATGATTCTGTCAACTTTACACTTTTTAAACATTCTCTCACTCGCCTTAATTTACCATCTAGTATAATCAATATTCTTCTGGACTTACTAACTGACAGACAAAACCAAGTCATTACTAATCTTGGCCTTACTGCACCTTATCAGGTTCAGAATGGTATAGATCAAGGCGAAACTATTACTCCTCTTCTTTGGAGAATTTATTATGATCCTTTAATTACTCATATTCATACAAATACACCTGGTTACTCAATCGGTACATCCTGGATGACTAACCTCAAAAATCAGACATTTGACAAAATCCAGACAAAATGCTCTGTCCTGGCCTATATGGATGATACTCTGTGGATTGCCTCTTCACAAACTGAACTTACTAGAATGATCTCTATTGCAGAATCTTTCTATACTATGGCTAATATTCAAGTTAATCCATCTAAATCCATTCTATCAACTAATCTGAAAGTTAATAACTATACCCCTATTATTTTTAACAACCATGCTCTTCCACTATGGCCATCATATCAACCTTTCAAATTCCTTGGATGCTGGTTTACACTTGACAACAAACAATCAAAGCAAACATGCCTATTAATAACAGAATCTTCTCAGCTTATCAATATTGCTAGAACTAAAAAAATTACTGATACACAAGCACGATATATCATTAATACTGTTATAATTCCTACTATGGAATATCGTATACAAAATATTGTCATTAACAGATCAGCTTGTAACAAGATTCTTTCGCACCATATAGGTCTAGTCAAGCACAAGGCCAAACTAAGTCGCACTATTCCTACTAGTACACTCCTTCATCCTCAACTTTATAATATTAAAAATATTTGGGATATACAGCTCCAACACCATATCTCTAACTTTATTAAACGCTTAAATGACAACAACCTACTCGGTACTACAACTCATATTCGAATCCAGCAAATCCAAAATAACCTTTGGTCATCTACTAGCATCTTTTCGCATCCTAATCCTACTATAGATGGCCCTAACCGCTATACAACTAATTTCAAAATTATTCAACTTTTTAAACATCTGGGATGGACTATTAATTCTAATCCTAACTTTAATATTCCATTTACTATCAAAGAGGGAGCAATATCTCTTGAATCTATACTATCTTCGCATTCTAAATATCCTACCTTCAAAAAACAAATTAGACATCATCATCTTCTATTTCTCGATCAACTCACCTCCTTTGACAACTCATGTTTGCTTGACTGGAAACATATTTCACCCAGACTTAACAAAATTCCAAAAGGCAAAATTCCCTTGTGGTTTACCTTTTTGGAAGACCAAACAACAAGCCATGCATATGAACGTACTATTTACCCACACTTCAATTTACCGCAAACTAACTACTACAGCTATACTACTGGACACTTCTCTAAATATACTAAACCTTGGCTCATTACTCTATTTGATAATCAAATAGTTATTGGCAAGGCACGTCGCCAATCTAGTACTTCAGATTATACTCTTATCACACATTGGCAGTGCAATATTCAGCCACAATTTACACGATTATACCCAACACCATCTATTATTACATTTCCATGCTCTAGCTGCTCTCTCAATTCCAACATTATTGCAAACAAATGTACTATTCTTATTCCAACAAGCCATGCCACCAAATTTTTTGGAAGACTTAATCCTGACAAATCTGTAAACCTAAATGCCAACTACCTTGACCTTATTTTTTCAACTGCAGCAAGAAATCCAACAAGTATTCCAATACTACCAAATCTTCTTATACCAACAGCACAAATACCTTCTTTCTTTCACTCTAGCCCTGCACTTGATACCTTGCAATCAATTTGCCATTACAATAGTCATCTAACAGAATTAACATTTTATACTGATGGTTCTGTTATTGATCTGGGCAATTCTCAGTGTTCTATGGGTATTGGCTGGATACAATTGTATAACCAGAACATTTTACATACTTTCCAATCACAAATCAAATTTTGGCCATGTTCCTTTAAAGCTGAGCTAGTAGCAGTTTTATCAGCTATTAGTACTGCTCCTAGAAACTGTTCTATACAAATCTTTACAGATTCCCAATCTGTAATATCCAAATACAGTAGCTTAATTCATACTATGCCTCTCTCCAAACCCTTTAATATACCTTATTGGCCTATCTGGAATACTTTATTAAACTTTATTAGATCATACAATCTTAATATTACTTTTCATAAAGTTATTGCACACCAAGATGATGAATTCAATAACAAAGCTGATCAACTAGCTCGCTGTCATCAAACTGCCCCATACCTTCTTTTTGATTCACAGAACATTTACAATCACAATTTTACTCTTTCTGTTGATAATTTTTCTATTGAACTTCCTATCCGTCGCTGTGTTAGAACTATTTGCCATGCACATATACTTGCTCTCTGGTCCTCTCAAAATCGTTTTCAACAATGGCTACCAATATCACAATATATTAACTGGAATGCTACCTGGTTATATATTAATAATAACCAAAAAATTTCAAACTATTCACATAGTTTTTACTCTTCAACACTCAAATCTTTTAGAATTAAAATACTTTTAGATGATCTCCCTGCTCCACATATTCTTCATCGAAGAAATCCATCTTACCCTAATACCTGTCACCTCTGCCAACAAGCAAGTGAACCCTTACACTGGATTATTTGTCCTACCTCTGAACCTTTATTCCAACTTATAAAAGACTCCTTAGCTCATATACTAAGTCCTAACAAACTTGAAATCACTAATTTAGCTGCTGAGAACCTATACACTCAAATTATGAACTTGAATAGCTTTCAAATTCATCAACTTCCCAACCAACCTTCTTTGCTTTCTACTTTATCTGGTTTGATACCTTTGGATATTATCTCTACTCTATATGAACTTACTACATCTTCTAAATCTGCCTGCTCTCTCACTATTTCACTCTTACTTCATATCAATCAGCAAATTTATACAAATATTTGGATCCCATACTGCATTTCTAGATCTCAAAATCAAGCATTATACTCCCAAGCTTCATCTTCTCTTTCTAGTACATTTTCTATATCCAACTCTTCAAAAAATATACAAGATAGTCATAATCACATCTTTGATATTTCACTACAAAAAATTGAAACTTGGTTATATAAATGGATCAAATTCTCTACACCTTCATCAGATATTCTTACATATACACAAATCTAGGTGAGCCTTGGCCACTCTGGTAGGTTTAGGCCGCAGATAAGTATTTAGGTTTACTTAGATATATGTCTGAGTTTTTATTCTTAGCATTAGATTTAAAAAAATGAAATTTCTTTCAGTATTGTAAAAAGTTTCTATTAAATTTAATAAAGATAAAAGCAAGGTCTCACCTTTAACATTTAAAA
Source organism: Gigaspora rosea (assembly GCA_003550325.1). Lineage (NCBI taxonomy): Eukaryota > Fungi > Glomeromycota > Glomeromycetes > Diversisporales > Gigasporaceae > Gigaspora > Gigaspora rosea. Next base: position 289,067 of record QKWP01000040.1, read on the forward strand.
AAAAAAAAAAAAAATTTTTATCTTATGTACGTACATACGTACAATACTAGTATTTTACAAATGGCTATATATAACAGTAAGTTTTTCCAAATCGATATTAAACAGTACTTCAAACAGTGACTTAGTGATTTTATATTTACTTACCTATTCGTTGAAAAAAGTGTGATCTGTTTCATAAATTATGTGTAAACAACGATAAGCCCTTACGATAATATGTATGCTAATAAATAAAAACTTTTATTATCGTATTATTTTAGATAATTAACAAGGGAGATGCAATTACAGTGAATATCTCATGCCGGGTACCTACCTACGCATAAAGGCTACTTACTTTCATCTAATTCCATTATACGTATGGATTAACATCAGTTTATAAAACCATGAAATAATCTGTCATACTTGATAAGAGATATACACGTTTTTAGTAAAGGATGACTTAACTAATTCCTTTTCCAGAACCAGTAGACCTTTAATGTATATATACTTCTTATAAACATATCCCGAGGTCCCTAACGCTAAAGGAGTCCATTGACACGGAAGCAATTGGATATTTTATAAACTCGTGAATATACCTTTCAATCTTTTTCTTGAGAAAAATTTGCCAAAAATCTAAATCATCATTTAACTTTTTATCCTAAAGTGTTCCACATCACACATTGGTCGTAATCAATTACTCTTCTTAAGTTCCTTTAAATATTAACGTATTTTCTACAAAGTAGAAGATACACACATAACAACCTGAATCAAACTTAATTTAGACAGAAAAATAAGAAATACATTATTTGTGAGGATACGGTGTGATAGATTTTACTATTCAAACCTGATTTAAAAGTGCTATATATAGGACCAGGGGCAAATTTAGTATATCCCTTAGATTGTAACACAGGCAAATTTGCCTGCGTATTTTAAAATTTTTAATAAAATTTTAAATATTGATTTTAGCCATATCTTTTCTAAGTAAAAAATATTCTTTAAGTTTTGTTTTAGTAACTTTGTTATAAAATTTTTTTAAAATCATTAGAAAACTTTAATATAATAAATGTTTAAAGTTCTTGTATTGGCATTTTTACTATTAAAATTTTTCTTTAGATTTTTTCAAATTTTATATGTTCCCGTCTATAAAAAAAATCTTTACTTCTAATACAAGTCTTAATTTTTACAAGTAAATCATTAAAGTTGCAATAATGAAAGTTGTCATTCTTTATATAAACTACAATATTGTCTTAAGAACTATAGTTCTAAAACTAAAACTAAATAAGATCGCAATAAAATTTTTTAAAAAAATTTTTTCTTAAAATTATCTATTTTCAGCTTATATGTAACTATAATTTATTTTCTTATAATATAAAAACTAATTTTGCAAAAAAGTAATCCTTATTTTTAAATATAATTGTACAAAGTTTTATTTAATTATTTTAGTATTTTAAAAAAGTAAATCAGAGCTAAAAAAGTGCAAAAACGCAGGCAAATTTGCCTGTGTTCTACTACAATCTAAGGGATAATATATGATGGATGGATTACGCACAATACCTGTAGGAAAAGCAATATAATAAATGCCTCAGGATGTTAAGAGGAAAGAAACAATTCTTAAGTATTAAAATCTATTTTGTCTAATAAAGATAAATATTGAAAATATATCGTCAGCAGATCCGCATTTCTGTATTTATATTTTGGGCTATAGGTATAATACAATAATTAGAAACAGTTTACCAATAAATTCAAACTCATATGATCATGAAAAAATTTCTTTTTGTTATTTTTTTCATGTGTTACGACGTAATCATGTTTATTCAAATTAAAACACAGCGAGAGACTCCCTACTATTCATGATCATAAATTGCCAGATAACACTATTGGGCAAATTGTCAAATATGGTAATTTGATAAATGATTGGCTACCAAATTACCGTTATGACAATATTTGCATAAACGGATAGATAATAAAAATGGTATCAAGATAAAAATTTTATAGAAATATAAACTATCACGTGAGAGCTTGCATAACGGTAATTATGGTATACAGTAATAACCTGGTATTGATACCAAAATTTATTATACTGTATAATTGCCAACCCTAATCACGTATTGGTTTTTCGCGTTAATTGCAGTATTGTTTTTTATGACTGTCCCGAGTAGGGATACTGCGGATCTGCGATAGCATAATAATTCAGATTTTACCGCAGAAGCATATGCGACAGCTATATTCGCATATCAAGATGAATTTTGCATAATTAATAAAGCATTATTTGCGCATAAAATGGCCAGAATTAAAGATCGAGTAATATCGGTTCAATTTCCCCACCAGTTCCTATTGGATGTGTACGAAACATAAATTTCATAAATTATCAGATTTGAAATTTCAAATAACGGAAGTAATAAAACATATTGTTAAACTAGTATAAAAATTTAATAAGAAACATATATTAGGACACAAAGTTAATTTTTCGTTTTGCATAACATGGTGTTCCAAAATTTCAGTTGGCTGGTCGGATTTTTTTTTTTTAATCTACTGTAAATTAATATGTTCATGTTCATACCCAGAAAATTTTAGATTTTTTTTCGGTTCTATCGGGTAATTCCAGAAATTAAGGTCACCATCGGGTGACACCGGAGAAAAAATTAAATAGCAAAAATGGAATAATTGGCATNGAAATTAAGGTCACCATCGGGTGACACCGGAGAAAAAATTAAATAGCAAAAATGGAATAATTGGCATGATTGAAATTTTAAAAAAAGGTCGGCGGGTTATGCAATACGAAAAATTAACTTTGCGTGGCCTTATACTAAAATTTTGCAGTGAATTTTTTTGTTTGGCGCAAAAGACAGTTTTGTAAACACAACTCTTTTCATAATTTAATATTACACAGATTTTGTGGTTTTATTGGTAAGTTACTGATGGGAGTTCAGTACTTACAATAACGATAACGATAAAAATTTATAATGATAAATTCGCATGTTTCTATCTGATCCGCATAATCTGTAGTAGGGATGTTTTCCTGTTCATCCAAACTCTGTTCGGCCCTGTTTGAAACCCAAACCAGTTAAACTCGAGTTTTGTAGTCACATGATTTTTGCTATAATATTTAAACTCCTCCTGCTCAAATTGAGTTCGGAATCGGTTAGATGAGCAAAATGCTTGATTAGTAATTGACTTTTACTATCGTGCATTGACAAAAAATAACTTTTTTCGATTGGCTGATTATTATGGCGTTATGCTAATATGACGAAGATAGACTTTTAATTAAAAGTTAATTGCGATATTATGACGATATTAATTTTTTTTAATTAATTACCACGAAATTAAATAATGAAAATTGCTTTTTTTTAATATATAAATGTGCGATTTTTTCATTTGCACATATTTTTACTTATTTACTTAAACTTCGTAAGATGGATAAAGAAAACGCACTTGACCAATTTATTAACCAAATTAAACATACCTCTTTGAGCTCTCAAAATACACTTGAATCTGAAACACTTTCAGAAATAACAAACCATCCCCAAAATAATTAAAAAAAGATCCTTTCTGGGATGAACTTGCTGAAATTGGTGATAAACGACATTGCAATAAACCTTATTCAATAGATATTGGTCTTGTACGCTATTCTGGACTTGCACAAATGCACGTAATTATTTGATTGTGCAGGCTACTTCTGTATCTAGTGAAGAATGTTTTCTAAAGCCAAAAATACAATTAATCCAATCCGTAATCGACTACCTGAAGAAAGTGTAATTGCAAGTCTCTGCCTAAAAACATAGTACGAATCAGGCATCCTCGACTGTGTAGAATATTATTAAACCGGATATTATTATGTTGTTCAACAAATAAATAATACATAGCAATAGATGCAATAAATATTGTAAATGCATAATATGTATATTTTATAAATGTAAAATTGCTTTAATAAATATATAGCATGCTTTATTAAATTGTTCAAACAAGCATAATTATTAACACATTTGCATAAACTGAATTCAATAACCAGTTTTACATGTGTGGTTCGAAACAGTGTTCAAACGAGTTTTTGAGCACGAACCAACCGGTTGGAACAGGATAACATCCCTAATCTGTAGCATAATTTTAAAAAATTTATCGCATAATTCGCATAATTCGAAGTGTAAAGCAGGCAGAATTTGGGGTTTGTCGCAGCAGAAAATTCCTAGTAGTGTCGATCTCTATAGTTGATTGGCTAACATGTGCACATGTGACTGGAATCCAACACAAAAAATGATTTTTTTATATGTTTTACAATACTATTTTTCAGAAATTCGGGTTTGTATATTACAGTATTATCTTTTTTTTTGTTCAAATTATATATGTTGACTAATTCGAAAAACTGGGCTAAGCACGGCATCACGTGATACCGGCTCACATGATCAGCAGAATCACCAATAAAAAACAAATCCGCCAAACGTGACTTGTCTCAAATGTTATACAACAGCGCAATCACCAATCGGAGCCGCATACAGCTCAAACCGCCACATGAATAAGCCACCTAAAAAATATGCCATAAATACCAAGACCCAAAACCCTACAAACTCTGTCCTGAAAAAGTCAAAAAATTTCATTCGTCTCACCCAAACCCTCCACAAACCAGAGGCATTACGCTGGAACAAGCACCTGATTTTGCCAGTTCGATCAGCCGGCCTGCTGTTTTTCGTGATCACCAAAAAAAAAAAACCAATTCTTTTTCTGTTTACTGTATACACAAATGAAAGTTAGTATTTTTATTAATTTATTTTTTTTTTATGAACCAATAGCTAAGATGATTCATATACTAGTTTACTATAACTAATCAACTTTTTGATAATTAAATAGACAAGAGCAGATTCTTCAAGCTTCTGGTCAATCGTCATCAAGCCACCAAAGCGGTTCTTCAAGTGACCAAAGCGATCCCCAAATCAACAGCCCTTTTCGTCCTATAAATCATTTAAACAGTTACAAGGTTTATTTAATATAAGGGCGAAAAGAATAGATGAACTTCCAAAATTAATGATTGGTAAATAATATATAATTAACTGTATTTTCATTTTATTTTTATTTTACTTATAATAGAATTTTTATAGATTTAAAGGGGGATACAAGCAATTTTGAACATGATATAAATGAAACTGTTCAAAATCTTAAGGTACAATATATTTTTTATATAAGTACTACCAAGGAAAAACAAACCAAAAGTTTTTTTTTCTTTATTTCTTGAATGCTAATCTGATTTTTTTTTAAAGAAACTACTTAAGTAATAGGAACAATTGACAATTGTTCCACAGAGTCAGAGAAGGCAGAATTTATTTCAGCTGTTTTAATTGGAGTTTTGTCAATATTTGACAATGTACGTATGCGCAAAGAATATTATTTATTCGGCTCTAATGGTAAAGGTAGGCTGGACTTTACCATTAAAAGGGATGACAATATTCTTTGCATTATAGAGGCAAAGGCACAAAATATAGAGCATGGCCTTTGCCAAAACTTTGTGCAATTGCAAGTTGCTAGTGAGGTAAGATATATTCTTTATATATATTTAAATAAAACTTATGAGAAAAATTTAAAAATTTTTTATATGTTTTATAAAAAGAAATTAGAAAATGATTTAACGCCACTAGTATTTAAAATATTATATAAATAGAGAAAGAAATGACAAAAATCTTGAGCACGTATATAGAGTTGTTACTACTGGGAAAAAATAGTTTTTCACAGCAGTGACAATTAACAATCAAATAAGCGCCAAACATGAACCACTAATGATTCATTTAAGCGATGCCAACGTGACTGATGATGTTCTTAAAAAGAAGGTATACAAGAACCAAAAACAAAGAGACGAAAAATTGCATAAATTTTAGATGGTTCATTGTGTTTATTCATCTAAACTTTTTATAACTGTCATATTTTGCTTGTGTTGGTTTTTTTTTTTGCTTAGTTTGGGTGGGTGTTCATATTATAAAATCAACCCCAAAATGCTTAATATTATATATAAAAATATCGAATCCACTTAATTGATGATCCGGATAAGATCGGCACTATTACCATATTGGAACAATAGTAAATTTTGGAGATAAGTACAATATAAACTTTTATTATATGCTGAAATCTGACAACCGTGAAATGGAAAGTGATTTTTTTATTAAGTTAACAGCTCATGTCAATTAGTTGAAAGTTGTAGAGCTCACTGAGACGCATCCAATGGTGGTTAGATCATTTAAATTGGCCCAGTATTCGCTGAGATACCGCTAAAAAACGATTGGCCGACTATATAAAATTCTATGTAAACAAACTAGAAATTTTATATAGTCAGCCAATCGTTTTTTAGCAATATCTCAGCATATACTGGGTCGATTTGAATGATCTAACTACCATTAGATGCTTCTCAGTGAGCTCTACAACTTTTAATTAATTGACTTAGTGCTTGGATCCGGTTTACAAAATCCGGATATATCCGGATATAAAAAGGATAACAGATATTTATTTGAAAAAGAGGATTACAAATCCGGATTTTTTTTAAAAAAATCTCAAATCCGGATTTTATCCAGATTTAATAATAATTAATTATCTGCATGTATGATATAATTGATTTATGAAGCCTATTTATTAAATTGATCTATTTATGTAAGTTACTCGTTTCCCACTGGGTAGGAGCCGTGCAGTGGTTTAGTAACCTGTGGGAATAAAAAACTTTCTTGTAATGAATGAACGACACGCGATGCAAATTAATTTCTTTTTCTAGTTAGCATAGCAATCTAATTTTATAAATTTTTTCCTGGGTCTCAATAGTTATTGAATATCGCATTGAAGGCTGTCATTATTCAATGATTGCATAATTGTTATCATGCAGTATTCTGTAAGCAACAGAAAATTTAGTATGCTCGTACGTTCGTAGTATTTTCGGTTGGCAAAATTTACTAAAAGTCTACTTTTTAAAATACTTTGCCATATATTTCTATCAGTCCAAATTAATGAGGTTTCGACGTGTTAACTAGATATGCCATATACGTATGCAATGCCTTTTTTTTCAAAAAAAGACGACATTTTCTATCAGTCCAAATCAACTGTAACAAGTTTAACATAAATGTTATTCGTTTATTTTAATTTTTTAGAAGGCAGTATTTTTTTTGTTCAGAATTTACCGAAAGTATTCAAAAATACTTTTAGTTAACAGCTTTAACTAGAGATGCTGACATTTCTCAAGTCAAGGGTAACTACCCTCTTATGGCATATAAAATTGGGTAACTACCCAGTTACGACTATGCCATATGTTATTTCATGTTCTAATGTCTACACCTTTAGTTTTAACTATGACCCTAATCGATTGTTCATCAGTTCATTGTAATATGTTCACCTAAATTCAAACAATAGAAATAATTAATTAGAATTATGATCAATTTTTTTTAAAAAAAAAAAATTTAAAAGCTATTGTCCTATTCAATAGCCTTTATTGTTCTATAACGAAGCAATATATTCTGAATAGAGCCAATACTTTGTTATCAGTTCTATTTAAAGTCTGAATATTCTAAAAAAAAAAATTCTATCAAAATAAAATTTTCTTCTGTACATAACAATGAGTACTAAAAAACGAAAATCCAAAGACCATACTGACTCCAATGCAATATCGAATTCTGATACTAATCCTGAGCGTAATGATACTTCTAGCGATGAATCATTAAGTGGAGATAATATTAGTGCGGACCTTGATATGATTACAGATCATTCTAATGAACTAGTGATACAGACCATTCTAATAAAAATAATAATCCAAACCGTTCTAATAAAAAACCTAGTACTAAAACTAAATTGCGAAAAAACTCTAGTTGGATTTGGCAGTATTTTAGCCGAAGACGTCCATCACGAAAATGGAAAACACGTGGAAATTGTACCGTAATTGTGAAAGATAAAAAGGTACCAAATGGACAACGGGAATGTGGGCAGTTAGTTAAGACTCAGGGTTCAACTGGTAACTTTCAAGCACATTTAAATACACATGGAATTACTAAACCTGCCAAAGTTGTTGATGCAATCGAACAACCAACAATTTCTGAAATGTTCCATCGTGCTGCTAGACAAAATACCCGTCAAAAAGAATCTATCAATTATGCTTTGGTTGAATGGATAGTAACAGATTTGCAACCTTTTTATGTCTTGAAAAATGAAAGTTTTATTAAACTTATTCATACCTTAAATACATATTACGAACTTCCATATGATAAACATATAAAGGCACTAATTCATCAAAGTTATAATCATTCAATAGAAAATCTTAAATTACTTCTAGCAACAGAAATAAAAACATGAGGATTAACATGCGATTTATGGACTGCACGTTCTAAAAGCGGATATATAGGTGTTACATATCATTTTATTAACTCTAATTATGAATTAAAAGAAGCTTTACTTGCAATTAAATATGTCCCATATCCTCATGATGCTATAAGCATTAAAGCTGAATTAGAGGAAATAATTAATAACTGGGGGATTTCTGAAAAGGTAATTTTGATTACTACTGATAATGCCGCGAATATGATTAAGGCTATTAATTTAATGGGTGTAGAGCGGGTTCCTTGTACGGCCCATACGCTTCAGCTTGCTATTGGTAAAGGGTTAAAACCTGCAGAAGTTTTAATAAAACGTGCAAAAAGATTGATTAACTTTTTGACTACACCTAAACAAAATGAGCAATTATGAAAAGCACAAGAATTGGTAAAAATTTCAAAAGAAAATATTGATAACAATGAACAAGAGTTTTTTCGTGCAATATCTGATACTCCAACTCGTTGGAATTCCTCGTATATTGCATGGAAACGGCTTCTTCAAATTAAACGTGCTATTAAATTAATGGAAGCAACTATGAGTGCAGATAACGATTATAATATTCATAAAGACGCAATTCGCTTAAAATCCTTAATGATTACAGAAGAAGAATGGAAAGTTCTTGAAGAATTAACTATAATTTTGGCACCTTTTGCCGAGATTACACAATTGCTAGGAGGTAGTAATTATACTACACTTAGTTTTATGTGGCCAGCTATCATCACACTTACTAGAAATTGTATGCCATTGTCAACGAGTATAGGTAACGAAGAACTTGATTTAACAAATATGTCAACTATTTTTGATGAAGAGGAAGAAGAGAATATAGTCGATGTGGATGAAGNGATATATAGATGTTACATATCATTTTATTAACTCTAATTATGAATTAAAAGAAGCTTTACTTGCAATTAAATATGTCCCATATTCTCATGATGCTATAAGCATTGAAGCTGAATTAGAGGAAATAATTAATAACTGGGGGATTTCTGAAAAGGTAATTTCAATTACCACTGATAATGCCGCTAATATGATTAAGGCTATTAATTTAATGGGTGTAGAGCGGGTTCCTTGTACGGCCCATATGCTTCAGCTTGCTATTGGTAAAGGGTTAAAACCTGCAGAAGTTTTAATAAAACGTGCAAAAAGATTGATTAACTTTTTGACTATGCCTAAACAAAATGAGCAATTACGAAAAGCACAAGAATTGGTAAAAATTTCAAAAGAAAATATTGATAACAATAAACAAGAGTTTTTTCGTGCAATATCTGATACTCCAACTCGTTGGAATTCCTCGTATATTGCATGGAAACGGCTTCTTCAAATTAAACATGCTATTAAATTAATGGAAGCAACTATGAGTGCAGATAACGATTATAATATTCGTAAAGATGCAATTCGCTTAAAATCCTTAATGATTACAGAAGAAGAATGGAAAGTTCTTGAAGAATTACCTATAATTTTGGCACCTTTTGCCGAGATTACACAATTGCTAGGAGGTAGTAATTATACTACACTTAGTTTTAAGTGGCCAGCTATCATCACCCTTACTAGAAATTGTATGCCATTGTCAATGAGTATAGGTAACGAAGAACTTGATTTAACAAATATGTCAACTATTTTTGATGAAGAGGAAGAAGAGAATATAGTCGATGTGGATGAAGAATTGGAAATAATTATTACGGCTAATGGAGGTAAGTTTAAACTTAGTCAACCTCAAAATACAGATAACCTAGTAGAAAAAATAAAGGAGAGTTTATACAAAGCATTAGACTATTATTGGGAAGCACCTCATGATTGTTCTTTAATTGCAATGTTACTTGATCCGCGTTGTAAGTCAATGAAAAAATTAGATAGTTGGGAACGTAATAAGGCCATTGATCTTTTGCGAGAAAAATATGATTTACTTAGTATTGGAAATGAAAGTATTACCAGCTTAGTGAATGTAGAGCAAAATGAGAATCAAATGAGCCTTTTTTCAATAATGTTTGGGTCAGATGTAACATCAACATCCAATAAAAATGAAGTAGACGAATATCTTAAAGTAGATCAAATGCCAACTACAACTAATCCACTTAATTGGTGGAAAGATATTCAAGAAAAATTTCCGATCCTTGCCAATTTGGCAAGAAAATATTTGGCTATACCTTCCACATCAACCACAAGTGAACGCTTATTTTCGAGTGAAGGTAATTTAATGACAGCAAAACGTACATCAATTAATACTGGCTTATTTGAAAGAATTATTTTTCTTAAACAAAATATAGGTATTCTGGGTACTATATTTGAGCAACAGTTGAAATAATATTCATTGTGAGGGATACCAAACACTATTCCGACTATTTTTCTTAAACAATATTATATTATATATTTGTAGTAAAGTTCCACATTACGATATATAACTTACAATAATATCGAATTTTGTGGATACGAACATTAGTTAATATACAATATACATTTATTGGGTCTAGTAAATAAATAAATATATAACGAACTTTGTCTTATTTAGTAACTATATAACGAACTTGTCATTCAAAATATACATTAATAGTATAAAGCTAATAATACGATACCTTTTGATGTCTGAATAACTGTTCAATTCTATTCGGGTTCGAACATATTAGGTAGAAGCTGTGCCAAATAAATTTTTTTTAAAAATAATTTTGTCCTTGTGATCATATTAAACCCTGCCCTGAGAGAGAGAAAGGGTAAAATATCATCAATAATCAAAAATACTCATATATAGTTAAATTCAGTGATTAACTTGTAATCTAACAATATCAGTATCGTTATCGTTATTTGAAACCCGAATTAAAGTCGATGATTCATTAAAATTCAAAAGCATTATATAATATGAAATAAAAAGTAAAAGAAAAAAAGTGAATACTTAGCTTCAAGATTGCCTGGGAATTCTGTGATTTTCGTACAAGAACTAAGTTTAAGCTCCAATGATTTGAAACTTAAGTAATAAAAAAAAAAGTTCCACCTAAACCCGTATGAAGTGCAGAAGTGGTGAAATTTATTGTGAAATGGAAACGTTTAAACAAAGCATTAGAATGTGCAAATGCATTGAGACAACGTGGAGTAACCCTTAACAGGCTGTTAACTTAATAAACAATCACTTTTCATAGTCACGGTTGTCAGATTTCAGCACATAGTAAAAAACATAGTAATTTCCCCCAAATTCTAATATAAAAATAGTGCCGATCATATCCGGATTAGTAATTAAGTACCTAAAATATTGTTGTGCATCAGGAAGCTTTAATAACAATTCGAATCTTCCAAAATTTCCAATTGGTAAAACATATGCTTAAGTAATATACAGTATATTTAGATACAATATTGTTTTTATTAATAATACAGTAATATATATTTACTAGTAAAAATATATGATACCATTGTAGTTACATATCTGCAGTTATGTGGCTTTGCAACTCAATTTATTTTATCAAGGTGTTTGAAATCTCTGTTTGGTTATTATGGATACAAAGAATTATGACATGGATTCTCTTTTCAGTACATATGTTTTAAGAAAAACGTATTCTAATGCGATAATTCTATTTTATTCTATTTAATGTAAATACTGAAATATTTAGTTCTCACTAGTGTTTCGGTCCTAATGTTGACAGACCATCCTGATTCTATCAAATCCGGATTGAATCCGCATCGGATTATGTATAAAGCTAACTTTGGTACATACTTAGATCCATAATTTAACTAACCCTAGTAAAAATCTCTGGTCTGGATATCTGAATTTGTCTGGATTAAAGGATCAATCCAGATTTCGAATTTAGGATCGAAACACTAGTTCTCACTGATGGACGACGAACACAAGAGCTCTAATAGGTTCTAATAAAGAAGAATAAACCTCCAACTTGTACAGATAATAAGATGTCACGGGATACCTTACGAAAGTATGTATAGAGTGTAGATTCGTAAGACGGCTAGTGATCGAATTGAATCCAAAGTATCAAATTCGATAACGAGTATTTATGGTAAATGTTTGTTGATCATGGATCAAAGAACCTAACGAGGATACCTTTTGGTAAATTTACAAATAGTAAAATTTATTAGCAAACGATAAACTTCTTTCTAAATTAAGCTGGCTAATTGAAATGTTTAAAAACGCACTATATTTCTCAAAAAGCTCTTATTAAATCTAAATCTAAGAAACTTTAAAAAATTTATATGGATTAAACATGGTACGCGTTTTATAATAAATGCATTAGGCTAAATTCTCTAATAATTCTTATAAAAACATCGGTTTCGTAATATAGATTAAAAGAGCAGCTGTCTTTTTTCGTAACGTATTATCTAAATACAGTATATAAATACAGTATCAAAAATAATTATAACTTGGGTATCCTAGAGGATTCAATGTAGTTCTATATACAATGTTAAAAGAAACTAATCTTATAATTCCTACATATCAATATTATATCATCTACATACGAATATGAAAAATTACGTATTAATATAATTATTAATAATGTGACACAAAAGCGTAGTCATTGTATTTAACATCAGGAAATATACCTTTATATATTTGTTCCTACAAGTTTTTTTTTTTTAGAAATTGTATCCAGACTTCAACTAAAATATGTAAGTACTAATTAATGATCAATATTATCTAATGGAACTATTAAACACGTTATCTTAGATCATTCCGCTTTTTTTCTTTGTTTTATTAAAAATTTACAATATATATATATTTTTTTTTCGTATAGATCAAAAATAGCCCTTAATGACAGACTCGGATATAGAACCATATGCGCAAAAACCCACTTATAAATTTCTTGGTACGAGAACTCCTTTGAGATCTGAAATTTGTCCTTCACCAGTTGTAGCGGGTTTACGAGAAAAATATGAAGGATTAAGAGAATCATTGAATCCACTTCATGAAGTTGCAAAAAAGGCAACTTACATCGACACATTGATTTATTTGTTGAGAGAACAAGGGTTTGAATTTCATCAAAGTCTTGATGGTGAACATCAACTTATTGATTTAGTTGGAAGAAAAAAGGTCAAGGTTAAAGTAATTGATGATTCGAACTCTGAAGATGATATTGATGGAGGTACCCATGAAGATAATGATTCTAATGAGATTGAAGATACTATCAAACTAACATCATCAAGTCGAAAACGTAAGATGTATTACAATACTACACAAGAAAAGACTTATACTGGCAATATGGTTAAAAATAACAAGAAAATAGCGATAAGCAAAAAAGGTGAAGCTTCTTCAACTCATCGCACAGTAAAGACTGATGCTACTAAGAGAATAATCACTAAAAATTATAGCGGTAATGTTCGCCGTCCTTTCTTCAAGTATTCACAAACTAAAACGTCCTACACTCAGAAAGATATTTCTCAGGACGCTAATAGTTCTAGAAAGCATATGATCAGTATGAAACCTAAAAATAAAAAATTGAGTGGAACTTTTGCATCCTATGTCCCACCTGATTTAGCTTATGTAGAAGTGCCACGCATTTCTGCAGAGCTTAAAGCAATGTATATCAAAGTTTAAATAGTGTGAGATGTTGGAATTAATTTGAATTAATTGTATTTTTTGGAGAGTTTCGAGATAGTTAAATGGTACTTGCATAAATGTATATTTTATGATATTCAATGATTATCACAAATTATTTTGCCTATGTACAATCTTTGAATAATTATTTATAATAAAATTATCCTTGCATTAATAATTTTGTCAGTAATTTTAATATAATTGAGTTGTGATTAAAGAACTTTGATATCAAATTATTGATTAAATACGGAAATTTCAAATTTTAAATAATTTGAAGTTTTAGGATTTTGAGACTAAGATAGATCGGAACGATCTAGTTAGGCTCGAAAGTTTTTTTGATTTTACTCACAATAAAGCATGTTAGGGTTAAACAGCATCGTATATAAATTTTATTGTTTACTAAAACATGATTGGCACCCTTTCGTTGGTATGCACAAATCGTTTACTTAACAGTTAACAGTTGCAGTTGACCTTTTGCATTAACGTCAATACTTTGAAGAAAGCTAAAGGTGAAATTAAAATTATAGCTCATTTATTAGAGTTTTTTTTTTTTTTTTTTTTAAAGAGTGAGACCTTGCCTTAGCAGTTAGTTTTTGTTAAATAATTACGTAAACTGCCGTATAAACAACCCCCCATTTTTACTAATTATTTTCTTTTTTTTTACTAATTAATTTTTTGGTGGAATGTACCAGACCCGGGTTGTTTACACGGCAGTTTACGGTAATTAACATTACATTAACATGTATTATTACATAGACTTATGGCTAAAGCTAATTTACTCTCGGTCTAAAACGGACAAAGGACTCATCTAGATAACGAATATTGAGTTAGTAGACATTTTATAGGAGGTAGAATTTTATTTTCATGTATTAAATTTTTATTTGTAGCTGTGGGGTAGTTGCACTGTATACTTGTGTTAGGACTACCGTATTCGGTTTATTGTGTTGGATGGCGTGGATAAAGTAGTAGATGTGGAAATATGGGTTATTAGGGATTAGAAAAAAAAATTTTTTAACTACAATATGCGCAAATATAAAAAACATTAATAAATTCAGCCAATTAACGGATTGCACTAAGATACAGCTTTATAGATTGTGAAAAAGATCCTGAAAAGCAATGTACGATATGTTCATCTTGTTACTTAGAATGGCAAAACATTTCGATTAGATTTAAATAAAATATAAGTGCAAGCATTTGGAAGGTCAAAGAAGCTGTCTCTCACATACCTAATCACACCTAATCACAGGTTTTTATTCTAATAAATAAAATCATGAATTATAAATTAGCGTTAGGTCGAATGGATTCAATAAGTATATTGTTTTGTAACATTTGTTTTATATTGTTAAAATGATATTTAAGTCAATATTATGTGGAATTTGGAACCAATTTTATTTTCATGTATTAAAACTGATTAAAATCGGGTTTAAACTTACGAAAAACAGATTTCAAATTTACTCTTATATGCATACTAATGCTTAGAAAGTTTGAGTATTTGCAAAGATCTTTTAAATATATACAGTACAACTTTTTTGGACTTTAAAATGGTGTGGTACTCATTTATTAAACAACAAAGTGACATCGGACGACTGGTATATTTAAGCAGAGGAATTTCTAAACATTATATGATTATTGCAATAAATTATAATTATTTGTTAAATTGAAGCAATTCTTTATTCAGGTACTGGAAAAGAATTACATTGTAACTACTGAACTATGATACTGTGTTAATAAATTATAATTTTTTAGTGAAATATAAAATAAATTATATTGATACAGAGATACAAAGATAATTATACACAAATAAAATTATTTATAAAAGAAATTGAATATTTCAAATAATTATTGAATTTCAATTTTTCTTCCGGATGGCTTCTCATTTTCATCCTTTGGAAGTTTCACTTCAAGAATACCATTTTCAAATTTAGCAGTTATTTCATTAGCTTTAACATTTCGAGGAAGGGTGATAGCGCGAGTGAAGCTTCCATATCGACGTTCTTGGATATGTGTATTTCCTTCTTTATATTTTTCATCTTTTTTGGTTTCTCCGGAAATAACAAGTGTGTCTTCACGAACATCGACATTAACTTGTTCTTTGGTAACACCCTATTTACAGTAGATAAATTAATTAATTAGCAATCCATATAAGAACTATAGTATTATTATATAGTTACTATAGCGCAAATTACTATGTATTTTATATAGTGATGAAATCTTTTTTTCCTCTAAACATATAAAAATTTTATATAGTTGCAAATTTTAAATTTTAAATATCTTATAATTTACTTAATTAATTTTAATAATTTTATTATATTATATATAAAAACATTTTCTCTACATTTCTGCTTAGTAAGTCAAAATATATTAGCATAATAAAAAAAATATTTAGCTATAGAGGAAAAGAAGATTTCATAATATATATAAATTTAATAGTAATTTGCGCATATAGAATTCTATCCTTCTTAGGCGAATTGGCAATTAANATTTTAAAAATTTCCTATGCTTATCTAATCCGTAATGTATCCTAAAACATAAAAATATATTCCACAAAATAAAAAAAATTTAAAAAAAAAAAAAGGCTATTTCGACCTATTTTTACCTCCCTCTCCATTTTACTCCTCTTTTTCTTTACTCCTCTCTCCTTTTTACCCCTCTTTCCCTTTTACCTCTCTCTCCCTTTTACCCCTCTTTTTCTTTTATCCTTCTCTCTCTTTTCTTTTTTATTTTTAATATTTCGAATACATTCAAAATATTTTAGGATGATCTGTAACCTGGATCATATCAGGATGCATTTAACTAATATTTTCGAAATGTTTCGATGATTTTTGATGATTGTACTACAAGATCAGATTAGATTTTTGTTTATTTTTTTTTATAATTTAGATCTTCTATCAATTTTATATTGTTTTTTCAGATTCTTTTTGTTTTTTTGGTTTCGTTTTATTTTTTTAGTTTCATTTTGTTTTTTCAGATTCTTTTTGTTTTTTTGGTTTCGTTTCATTTTTTTAGTTTCATTTTGTTTTTTTTATATTTTTTTTATTTTTTAATTTTTTTATTTTATTTTTACACTTTACGACTAGTACTTCGCAAGAAATCCAACAACTTTTCAGCACCTATCGCAAGTCAACCAGCATTTCGACACTTTGCAAGAACATACAACTACTTTTTTTAGCAATTTCAAAAGTTCAAGAATGCAAGTTTTTGCAAGTTTTTGCAAGTTTTCGCTAGTTATCGCAAGTTTTAACAAGGCTTTGTTTTATTTTTTTCATTTCATGTTTTTTATTTTTGTTTTTTTTTTATTTTTATTAATTTATTTTATTCCGGCACTTTGTGAAAACCTTTGACGATTTCTGAATTGCAAAACACAAACTCAAAATGGAGATTTGGGGCTTTGTTTATTTTTTATTTAGTTTGCTTACATTTTTGTTTTTTGCAAGAAAACAACTTGACTTTTTTAGCACTTTTAAGAACACCAATTCTAACATTTCTTGCAAAAAGTCATGAATATGAACGAATATAATCGAATATAAGCGAATATGAGCGAAATATAATAGTTTATTTTTTTTGGTTTTGGTTTTTTTTGTTATTTTTTGTTTTGTTTTTTGTTTGTTTTTTTTACTTATTTTTTAATTTTATTTTATTTATTCCTTTCTTCTTTCAGAACTTTGCAAGAAAAGGTCCTAACTTTTCAGCACTTTGCAAGAATTAGCAAATATAAGTGAATAAGCAAATATAAGTGAATATGGGTGGATATAAGCGAATATAAGTGAATATAAGGAATATAATAGTTTATTTTTTTTGTTTTTATTTTTTATTTTTTTTTGGGTTCGTTTTGTTTGGATTTATTTTTTTTGGCATTTTTTTTATAATAATACATAATAAAATATATAATATTTAAAATATAATGATAATAATAATAAAAATAAAAATTTTATATTAAATTGCAAAAACCTGCAAATATTTTATATTTAATAATTTAATATATTATATAATAATAATAAGTAAAAAAATAAAGTTTTATATTAAATTGCGAAAACTTGCGAAAACCTATAAAACATTTAAATATGTAATATAATAACTATTAATTGATATCATATCAGATATTAAAGTTCGGAATAAAAAGCCTGTGATATTTTTGAATTTTTGATGGGCATAAACATAGTATTACACAAATGATGCATAAACCATAATCAGTATATGTAATTAGTATAATAAATACAATATTAGCAAATGGGTTTCATTTGTACCTCACACGTGTCTGATGCCAGTGGCAAGCCTTCAAAGTCAAGCGGGTCGGGCCTACGGCTGGCCCGTTGGGCCTGACCCGCTTGACTTTGAAGGCTTGCCACTGGCATCAAACACGTGTGAGGTACAAATGAAACCCATTTGCTAATATTGTATTTATTATACTACTTACATATACTGATTATGGTTTATGCATCATTTGTGTAATACTATGTTTATGCCCATCAAAAATTCAAAAATATCACAGGCTTTTTATTCTGAACCCCATCAGATATATATTAATTAATATCTATATCAGATATATATCAATTACTACCAGATATATATCGATTACTATCACTATCGATAAAAATTAGCAGGGTGATTAGTATCAATATATATCTTACCAGTTAGTAATCGATATATATCTATATATAAAATTTGCTGATAATATTTATCAAGTATTGATCATTGTTTATATATAATTACCAATCTCAAAAATGATTGGTCAATCATATGGGATCGCTATTGTCTTTTGTCTAAATTTTATTATTCTATCTTTAATAAACTTATTTTTTAATTTTACTATTAAATTTAAAAAGTTTCTTAAAATTTTATATACTTTTTTAAAGTGAAATTTTTTAGTTACTACCAATAAAGTTTAAATTTTGCTTAATAAATTACAAAATTGTAATAATAAAACTAGTTTAATTTTAAATTCTCTACAACTTTGTATTAAGGTAATAGGAGTTAAATCTTAAATTTTTATTAAGCAAAACTGCAAAAAAAATTTTTTAAAATTAAACTTTTTTTAAAAAATTAAAAAATTTCCTTTATAAGCAATTTCAAAAGTTTTTATAGGTATTAAACAAATAAAATAAGTTTAAATAGTATATAATCATTAGTTTTTATTTAAACAAAAGTTAATAAATATTTTATTTTTAACAAATATAGATTAGATATAAATTTATAAACTTTTAATAGGCTAATTTGCTTGATAAAATAGATGGTTTAAAGAATAAGCAAAATTGCAAAAAAATATTAGAAATTCATAATTTAAATATATAATACATAAATCTATATATAATACATGACTGCTTATTATTTTCAAAATCTCATTCGATAATATTTATGAAGTCCGATTAAGAAAAGGTCATTTTAAAGTTCTATTATTCTCTAATAAATGAGTGAGAATTGCGGCTTGCAGAAAGGTGAAACATCTGCGGATCACATTGTTATGTAAAATCACTGGACATCTGCCGATTTTAGTTGATTTTGATTCTTCGACAATCTTAAAGAATTCGAATAAATATAGACATTACTGATTAAAAAATATGATTGATAGGGCAATTTAAAATCTTAGAAATTTTCAACGGTCATCAACATGAAAATAATGGTGTTACACCTTTATGCGTTATTCTAAATCTATATATTATTAAATAAAAATTAAAATTTCTTATTACTCAAACTTGTTTAAAATTTTTTTACATCTTGTATCGATATAGACTCGATAATTTGATTTCGATATACGTTATCACACGCACTCGCAGTTAGATTTTTGGCTCATGTCCAAGTTTTGCAACAAAATTTATGTATTCTACTAGGTGTTTCGACCTATTGTTAAACAACAAGATGATACAAATAAATCAAGTGATGCGAGGTGCATGGAATATTAAGATTTTAATACAGAGAAACCTCCTAAGTGCACACTATAGAGACAAGCTTTTAACAATATGCATTTAGAGAACAATAAAAATTAATGCGTTTATAGAGGTCAAGGATAATTTTGAGTTTGAGAGTGCATTTAGAGAGGATGCATTTAGGGAGGTTTCTCTATTTATGCATTATGGTTTGCCATAATGAATAATTTACAATTTACAGTATGCCCAGAGATTTTGACTCTGAATATTTGATAAATATTGAAAGCTTATCTGATTGGCCACTTGATTAGTACTAAGATCTTTTCAAAAAATGCTTGTGTACCCTAAAAGAGACGCTATAACGTACTACATGAAAACAGTACTTAATATAGGTTTATGATGCTTTATTTATCCAAAAAAAAAAAAATAAAAAAAAAAAAATTGATGCAGAAACGAAATGTAAATTTATACGTAATTTCTTGCACCCAAATGTCAAATACAAAAGTCAATAACTCATCAGATGAAATTACTCAAATCAACAATGATTTTAATCATCTGAAATTAATTGAAAGTCAAATATCAGCTGGTATTTTTTGGCTTGGTTATTGTTACGAATATGGAATTGGTGTTGATAAGGATAAGAATAAAGCATTCATTCATTATCAAAAATCTGCAGAGATGAACCATCCTAACGGAATATACCAAGTTGGCTGCTATTACTATTTAGGAATTGGGGTTGAAAAAGATATTCATAAAGCATTTATGCATTATCTAAAATCAGCTGAGGCGGGTGATTCTATGGGAATTTGGAAAACTGCCATTTGTTATTACTACGGAATTGGTGTGGAAAAGAGTTATGACAAATGCTATGAATGGATTAAAAAGTAACTGGCCAATTTTTCATTTTTCCAAATTAGAAATTTAAAACTTTTTAAACCGATTTAATTCTTTAGGGAGTAAGTATGATTATCAATATTAAAGGCATTTTATTGAAAATAGTTCATGCTATTTTTCGTTCAAATGACATACATGGCTCAAAGTTATTTTATTCATGTTAATTTAGTCCGTGAGCATAAAGAACAAAATATTAAAATAAGCGATTCAAATTCATGAATATCTACAATTTATATCATTTTATCCGTGTTAATTTAGTGCGTGAGTACAAAAAGAATGTTTATTAGAATAAACTATTCAATTCATAAACATTTACTATTAATTTAATTTATTTACGTTGATTTAGAAAGTGAGTATAAGAAACGCTTAATAATCTAAGTATTTAAAATAAGCTATTCAATTTCATGGATATTTAACATTTAACTTCATTTAATTTAGTATGTAAGTATAAGAACATTCGTTAATCTAAATATAATATTTAAAATAAGATATTTAAGTTCATGAATATTTATTATTTAATTTATTCAGAACGTGAGTATAAAAAACATTAATTAACCTAAATATTTAAAATAAGCTATTCGAGTTCATGAATTTAATTTTATTTAGAACGTGAGTAGAAAGAATATTTATTCATTAACCTAAGATTTAAAATAAGCTATCCTAATTTATAAATATGTACTTGACATTTAATTTCATTTTAGAACGTGAGTATAAAGAACATTTATTGATCTAAATATTTACAAGCTATTCAAGTTCATGAATTTTTACTGTTTAATTTTACTTTATTCACATTAATTTAGTTATGGGTGAGTGTAAAAAAATTATTATAACTTAGTTTACTTAAGTTCATGAAAATTTACTGTCAATTTTATAATTTAGTCCGTAAGTATAAAGAACATTTACTAATTTAAGCATTCGAAATAAGCTATCAAGTTTACTAATATTTACTATTTAAATTCATTTAATTCACTTTAATTTAGCGAGTGAGTATAAAGAATATTATTAATTGAAGTATTTTTAAAATACGATATTTAAATTCATTTTATTACTTTAATTTAGGGGGTGAGTATAAATAACATTTACTAATCTAATTGCTAAGTATTTAAAATGTGCTATTAAAGTTCATGAGTATTTAATTTTAATTCAGTAAGTGAGTATAAAGAACATTTATAATGCAAATATTTAAAATAAGCTATTCAAGTTCATGAATGTTTACTATTTTTAATTTCATTCCAGAGAGTGAGCATAAAAAATATTTTTAATCAAAGAATTCTAAAATAAGTTATTCAAGTTCATGAATATATTTATTTTATCTACATGAATTTAGGAGGTGAATATAAAGAACTTTATTAATCTAATAATCTAATTATTTTTAAAATAAGCTATCCAAGTTCATAAAATCTTTATTATTTTTAATTCCAACCAGTACGTGAGTGTAAAGAATATTTATAAATATAAAAATAAGTTATTTAATTTCATGAATAATTACTATTAAATTGCATATTATTCGAGTAATTTAGTCTGTGAGTATAAAATACATTTATTAATTTAAGTATTTATTCAAATTAAGAAGTTTACTATTTTTAATTTCATTCCAGAATGTGAGTATAAAGATTATTTATTAATTTAAGTATTTAAAATAAGCTATTCAAGTTTATAAAAATTTCTTATTTAATTTTTATTCTAGAACGTGAGTAAAAGAACATTTATTAATCTAAGATTTAGAATAAGCTATTCAAATTTACAAATATTTACTATTTAATTTACTTCATTATCTTAACCTAGTGCGTAAGTATATAGAACATTTATTTATATAAGTATTTATAAAATAAATTATTCAAAGTTTATAAGCATTTATTTCTATTCTTTAATTTCATTTAGATTGTGAGTATTATTCTAAATATTTAAAATAAGCCATTCAAATTTATGAATATTTATTATTTAATTTCTTTTTTATTTACGTTAATTTAGTCCGTGAGTATAAAGAACATTTATTAATCAAAGTATTTAAAATAAGCTATCCAAGTTCATGAATATTTACCATATAATTTCATATTATTCGAATTATTTAGTTTGTAAGTATAATAAACATTTAATTAATTTAATCTAAGTATTTTTAAAATGAGCTATTTAAGTCCATATTTACTATTTAATTCATATTAATTTAGGGAGTGAGTATAAAGAATATTTATTGATCTAAGTATTAAAATAAGTTAGTTCAAGTTCATGAATATTTACTATTTAATCGATAATTTAGTGGGTGAGTATAAATAACAGTTATTAAACTGAGTAATTACAGTGCTTTTCAAGGTCATGATTATTTACTATTTAATTTCATTTTATTCGATAATTTATGGAGTGAGTATAAATAACATTTATTAAACTGAGAAATTAAGTGCTTTTCAAATTACTGTGATCAGTGATTTCATACATCACACCAGAAATCAGAAATCTAGAAACAATGCAAATCTGTGATTGGTTAGAAATAATTTTTAGCCAATAATGTATTGGTATTTTTTATAGATTTCTGATTTCCGTATGATGCACGGAATTTGCTGTAATTTGAAAAGCACTTTAAAAGAAGCTACTTAAGTTCATGAATATTTAAGAATATTTAATTTTGGCATGCACATCTTTACCTTACGTAACTGTCTTATGTAATCCGTTTATAATTAAATTACTCTATAATTTTTATGTGTGTTACCTCATTTACCTGTTTATTTTGCATGGATCGACAAAAAAATTTCCTCGCAATACCAAAAAAGGAAATATTCTCATCCGCCATTTTTTAATGTATATTCTATTGCTATTGCAATTGTCATATTCTACTGCATATTCTACTGCTATTTAACAAATTTTATAAAAATTCGAATACGTTGTATTAAAATAAATACAACGACATGCGTTTTAATCAAAAGAGAAATAAAAAGGCCTTATTTGGCGCTTTATAGATTTATTTAGTTGCCTTTTGAAATATTTAAAATTTCTATTTTTTCTGCGTCGAATTTTTTACCGGGTTGATGAAATGATAATCTCTGATCGTCAAAGACCATAACGAAAAAATCGTAACGAAAATTTGACGATCACTTCCAAGTCTATTTCATAGCTTATAAAATATTGCGCAGCAATGAATCAGCTGAATGAAAAAATGACTAAGCCGTAGTTATTAATCCTCATATAATGACTATCATATGAAATTGGATTTGTATAATTTAATTACTTGCTTAATTTAGGAATCATGATGTAATTGTCAACAATATCTTCATTGTCGATCAAACATTGACTGCTCGATACGTAAGTATCGAGGCAGCTTTTATCTCGAATCTATTCACCAGATCGAACATGTGACAGGCCCGTTTACAGTCACATGTTCGATTGATCATCAATCCTAAGTGTGTAGTAATTATGCAATCAGTGATGTAAGTATGTAGTAATTAGTTATCTTTATAACTCACGTGCGTTTTAACTTTTTTGATTAGTTGTAACCGAGAAATGTGACCTGAACGTGGGAAAACTGATAAATGATTATTATGATTATCACGGTCTAGTAATTAGAACATTCGAGTAATCATAGTACAGTAGTATAAAATAACTCTCTAAAATCGTGAAACGTGAATTTGCCAGATTTACTTTTGTTGTTTGATTACCAAATATTTACAAACTCTTTTGGGCTAGAAAGTCAATTAATGTTCACGGTCGAGTAATTATAACATTCGAGTAATCATAGATCATTTTTTAATGCTCTTATTAACGCCCTTAAATAACTCTCTAAAATCGTGAATGTGAATTTGTTAAATTTACTTTAGTTGTTGATTACCAAATATTTACAAACTATTTTGGGCTAGAAAGTCAATCAAATGTTTCACGAATTTGAAAGCGTATTGTATAATGGCCTCAAGTTCAAGAACAAGTGCAAGAATAAGTGCAACAAGTGAAAGGACAAGAACAATCGCTCCGCAATAGATAAAAACATAAGATTAATAAAAAAAATAGTAAATATATTAGCAAATGTCGAGAAAAATTACTTTCTACCAGATGTTTATTTCTATTTTTCGTAAATTTTTATCCAAGAATTTTTGGTGCCCAGATCACTAATTTTCTCAGCGTTTCACGCAATTCATAGTTTTATGTCGATTACCAAACAATAAAATCACGGTTATAATCAAGTGCTTTAATGCTTTTTGATTGGTTATATGGCCTGTGATTAAAATGTGAACTAATATATCGATGTCATCACAATTCAAATTCATTAACAATTGTTTTACCAAATCAGCCTTACCCAAACAGTTTTGCTTATTGAGAGGTTATAGCAGATAATATGCTATAAATAATTAGAATTATATAGTACTTACGAACGGATATTTTACGCATTTGATTATCTTTATAATATATATAACATCGGGTTAGCATGGTAAGATTTTAAAAATTCTGAGTGTACTTATATGAT
Organism: Gigaspora rosea; assembly: GCA_003550325.1. Classification (NCBI taxonomy): domain Eukaryota; kingdom Fungi; phylum Glomeromycota; class Glomeromycetes; order Diversisporales; family Gigasporaceae; genus Gigaspora; species Gigaspora rosea. Next base: position 314,091 of record QKWP01000040.1, read on the forward strand.
CTGCTCACCCATACTGTACTAATTTGCGAAAACACTAATCGATGCTATACCAGTACCATACTGATCTGCTAAATTTCCCATCTCTATACTTCAATCCTAGGTCTGTTCGCTTTAATATTTTTGATTAGTTGTATCCGAAAAATGGGGCCTGAACGTGGGAAAACTGACAGAAATATGTAAGGTAATTATATTATCATGTTCGGATGATGATTTAATATTGAGTAAATATTATATCATTCCTGTGATCATTGCGACATTTCGATCATTCGCATTAATATTTGTTGATCATCTATAAATAATGTATTTTACAAGAGGGTACCCGAAATTCCAGGTTGGATGCATTGGATCTAGGTCGGCATTTAGCCCAAATTATTAGCAGATTCTATCAGCTAAGCATTTTTTACTTAATGAATAGATATGTTTTATCAGTAAAACTTTTAATAATCTTGGGGCAAAATTATTTAATTACGATCCAGTCGACCATGATTCCGATTCACTCCGACGTATTCCGACCCCGAATTTTGAGACCCCGGTATGAGTTATCAATAACGGTAATAAAAATATATTAGTAAACCACATTCTGTATGTCACTAGAATAATGGTTTAATTTTAATACAAACTAACTCAACCTTAACTACTATATGTACTGCACATATCAATTTGAATTACCAAAGGAAACCCCACGTGAGTCTCAAAATAACTGTAGAATACATGTAACTCCAACGTATTAATCACAATAAAAAAAACAACTAGAAAAATCAGTTGAAACCTTTTATTAATCACATATAATAATACAAATAATTTTTTATTAAACCAAATATCAAAAAAAACTCTTTATATAAACTTCAATACATAATATACACAGCACGGGATAAACAAATATACACATATACAACTTTATTACAAAACCTGGTGACGAAGTCACCAAATACGCAAATCTAGTTCATTAAGTAATAATAGCTCCGGATAATAATCTTGTCTTAGCTGTTAGACCAATATCAGTATCTGATATTGTATAGATCTATGTAAACGCGTATAAACGCGTATGATGTAACGGTAAAATCTAAATCTAAAATTATAAATTTTCGATCACGCGTATTACTTAATCGAGAAACGGACTCCGAAGATGGTCCGGCGTATTACCATGCCCCATGACCGTGGTTGTTTTGTCGATCAGGTGTAACATAACATGATCAGGAAATCAAAACAAACGTTCATTATAAAAATCGCTTATTCCGTCTTTAGTGCTCTAACAAAAGTTTTCGCTGAACAATTTTACTATATACTCCCCTTCCGACTTATGACCCAACGCCGACTCTAACCCTAATATAGACGAACTTGAAAGTATTTTGCTGCACCATGAATCTGGTACAGAATTTTTGTTTGCCATAGAAACGAAAGAACGACGATAAAGAAAATTCTGTGTCAAGAGAAAGACGCTTCGAATTTATAAAAATCTTTATAATATTCGGAAGTCGATGGTTTCCTTGCCAAATCAAAGACATCGAAAGAAGATTTCAAGACCATTTGGCAGGAGAATGGGATAAAGTTATAAACCCTCTCGTGAAGAGATACCAACAAAACTTAGAGCCCAAATCTGTATATGAAGATTTTCCTTTGGACCTTGCAATTGAAGAAATTACCATGAGACCATATACAGGAACGTTTAATTATAAAAAACATTATGACTTGCTATGGGTACAAGACATATATATATAAGCGATTGTAAGGAATAATAAGCTCAAAATTGCAAAATCCCATCATGGGATCTTGAGATCATTAAAGGGCCACATCATTAAGTTATTTAAAAATGTAGAAAAAGGAATATCACCTTTAATTTGATGGGCTAATGATAATTGCGAAGAGTAATTAAAAAAGATCAAATTTAAATTTCTAAATTTATTATAATTATTATAAATCGGGTTTGTTTTTTTTTTATCTTTTTTTCTTTGATTTTTTTTTTGTTTACTTTAGAAGTCATATGTGATAGATAATAAACGCTTTGCTTTTTATAATAAAACATATAAAGAACTTTATTATTATTAAATAGTCATATAAATCGTATGACTTTCATATAAAATTTAATACATACTAGACTTTGTTATGCACATTTCTCAATTAAAGTCAATTATTAATTGATACATTGCATTCGTCGTTTTTCAATTGGTATAATTTTAGAATTAATAAGGGGTTTCAATTAAAATTCGCAAATCTTATTTTGATAAAACAAAGACGACGCATTTATTATCAAATAAATAATAAGAGGTTTCAGAATTATAATTCGCAAATCTTATTTTGATAAAATAAGACGACATCTTCATTTTCAAATAAGTAATGTACAAATCTTATTTAAAATTCGAATACACGTTATTTCTATGATCTTCCTTTTTATTGTTAATCGATACTGCTTTCTTTTATGTTTAACATGCCTAAAATATTATCTTTTAAAGACATTTATGAATGAACACTCAATTAGCACAAATAAGGCTATTACTAAAGTTCTGGATAAAGAAATTGAAACTATTGAAATTAATACAAGCCATAGGACTGGAAAGAACAATTAAAATCTAACGATTTTTTTCGAGTTCTTTTGCTTAATTATAATAGTTTGCTTGAAAGTTCTCTTTGGAGATAACTTAAGCAATATTTGTCAAGCTATATAAAAAAAAAAAATCTAAGCGAAAGTTCAATCGAAAGTGCAATAAGTTATACAGTATAAAAAATAATCTAAGCAAAGTTTAGTAAGTAATATAAAAAAATAATTTAAGCGAATGTTTAGTAAGTTATATACAAGAAAAATTTGAACAAAGGTTTAATAAGTAATTTGAGCAAAGGTTTAGTAAGGAGTTTGAGCAAAGGTTTAGTAAGTAATTTGACAAATTAAGCGAGGTTTATTAAGTAATTTGAACAAAAGTTCGGTAATTAATTTGAGTGAAGGTTCAGTAAGTAATTTGAGCGATGGTTCAGTAAGTAATTTGAGCTAAGGTTCGGTATGTTATATTAAAAAAAATAATTTGACAAAGGTTTAATTATAATTTGAGCAAAGGTTCAGTAAGCAATTTTTAAGCGAAGGTTCAGTAGGTAATTTAAGCGAAAGTTTATTATTTACTCTTTTTTATTATTATTAAATAGTTTGTTGATCTTCATAATAAAAAAATTTTTACTTATTTCGTCAAATGGAAGTCTCTAAACACTCCCATTTCATTTTCCGATTTCAAAATTTTGATCCACCAATATGATTTTTAAACTCTTGTTTATTTCCGAACGTTTTTTTTTAATTTTGAAACCCATTAATAGCGTTTTTACTGAGGGTTTCAAAATTAACAAATAGAATTTTTAAAAAGCGTTTTTACTACGTATGTTAAATTATAAATCGGTTTCACTTGTTTTAATTTTGAAACCCCTAATTATCGTTATTACACAAATATTACTAATTCAATAACGATATAATATATATTATATATTAGTTTACAAAAAAATAAAATAAAATAAAACCTTCATTCAAATTTAAATTTGTTTAAAATTATAATTATAATAATTAACAAAAAGGATTAAAAAAAAAAAACATTGGATTTGATTGTTTTTTCACGTAAAGTAAGTTATTGATCCAATTTTGTACTTGCACTAATTCGAAGAGTTCTGATTGTTGGAGTGTTTAATTTTATTTAACGTTGTATTCATTTACAAGTAGTTCTACAAATTTTATTAAATTTTAATTAGTTGGTTGGGTCAATGATAAGAACCAAGAAAAATTTCCTTAATCGGTTAACTGATCCGAAATTTTGATGTCAACTGATTGCAACCGGTTAAAATTTTTACCTTCGAAAATTCTCGGACCTCTGCTCAAAATTTTGTCTCCACCTTGCTCGACTTTTATGTTCATTTATTTTTTTTTTGGAACCATTGCTCATTCTGATGTCAAATAAACCTAATTCTCAACCGGTTATACGGGTCAACAGATTAAGAAATTACTCAACCGGTTA
>QKWP01000040.1:320033-336688 GCA_003550325.1 Gigaspora rosea
GGACGAAGACCTTTTGATGGTTATCAATTTGATTTCGAACTTGCAGTAAAGATTTGCAGAGGATTAAGGCCAGAATTTGCACCTGGGACTCCAGATTGCTATATTGAATTAGCTATGAATTGTATGAATTCTGATCCATATAAACGGCCTAATTATTGGGATGTTTATATAAAACTTTTGGATTGGAATAAAAGCATGGGAAACTCAGATGATGCAAATGAAATTAAAAGGCAATTATTAGATGCCGATAAAATAGTCAAAGAATTGCCAGTTATCTTACCACAACATCCTGGTCATATGTATACAAGCAAAATTATTAACACTCAAAGAATATTAAGTGCGATTAAAAGTATATTAACATTTATTTTAAATATGCTGTAGAATTACTTATTTAAAGCCAATTATGCTATAATAGCAACTTTAACAAGTATACCTATCGATTCTGTTGAAGTTCCTACTGGTAATTTACTATTTTATAATAATTACGGTACTTGTAATTAACAAATTTATTGCTTATTTTACATTTGTATTAGACTGATTTAATCTCTATAAAGGTATAAGTTTGTTGCTCATAATTATATATTATTTATAATTGTTTTATATCAGGACAATATTGTACATTCAGTAGTATTTTATATTAAAAATTACTTTTTTATCTAAGATTTAATATGTATTATGTATTAGGTGTATAGTTAAGTGAAAATAATATAGTTAAGTGAAATTAGAAGATATAAAATACATATAATGCAACTGAAATTATTCCTTTAAGGCCTGAGCAATTCCCTGAATTAGATCAATTAAAGCATGTTATCACATATAAGTGAGTCGATGCAAATGTAAAAAGGCAAGAGCATTTTGTTACTCAAAAAATCTAAATGCGAATCCGACTTAAGAGATTGCGTTGAAATGCTTATGATATTTTGTGTTTACTAAGCATCTTTTTTTTGTGAGATTCTTTTGGCTTTAATACAAGCTATAAGATTATCATGTGCGTACAAATTAATCAAAAAAATTATTATTATTTGTATTTTTTCACCAATTCTACAAAATTAAAAATCTAATTATAATTTTTTAATTGCTAATAGGTTAAAAAAATAACTACTAAATAGATTCGGAATCAATTTTAGATTAGTTCAAAATCCTTTAACTACCTGGCTCCAGTAAAGTACATTGGACGTTTTGTGGTCATTTTGGACATTTTTTCAAATTAAAATTACTTAAAATTTTATTAAGATTATCTATTTTAATTTTTTTAAAAATAAATCTAGCACTAAAAAATATATAATTATATATTTATTAAATTAAATTAATTCATTAATTATTTAAGCCTTGGACATAGGCTTGGACAGTTTTGGACAATCTTGGACGTTGGACAAAAATGGACACGTCCAATTTACAATACTGCCTGGCTCTATCTAAAATTTTCACTTCAACTTAAGTATATTCGACATACAACAATAACAATAAATATAAATAATGCAAAATACTTTAATTGGTTCTTTATTAAAAATTATCTATGAAAAAATATGAATAGAAATGGTTTTTAATAGTTTATCAATTCTTCATTACCTTTGTGGACGTCACTGTCTGGTTTTGGTGAAATTAAGTATGTATGTATTTAGTTTAGTGGCGATCTAGACAAAGATTTGATTGGTGAGTTAACATACAGAACGTAACTATCATCTGATACTTTAATCATTCTCGGATTTTTTCTTCAGATTCACAATCAACTTAGTATAATTATGAATTTTTATAGCTATTATGTTTTTGCATTCCCATACCATAAAAATTACACCATTATGACTTGTGTAATATAGTAATGCAACTTTAAATGTTTATAATCGATTTAACACGATCATTCTAATTGATGACATTGATGATTATACACAGTACACATGTATTTTTCAAGATCTCTAAAGTAAAGTCCATGTGGAATTTGTGAAACCATATGACAAAATTTTTAGATGTAAACAAATTACTAAAAATTTCACGTAATATTTTTCAATTATTATTGAATCTTTTTGGTGTTTAGCACTACTGTACCAATTTGTTTTTTTGAGTTTTTTAAGCTTTTAGTAAATAATCTTGCGTAATCGATTAATATTTTTATCAACAAAAATGATTTTAATTATTTTTAAATATAAATTACGGCCCAAAATATGGTTTAATAGAATTTAGCTTATTTTAAATTACTGTACATCAAAAATTTGAAAACCTATGTTTCACCAAATTTTATTCTCTTGGAAATAAACTACCAAACAAAATTATATAAAAAACTTTTGGATTGTGTCGAAGCACTTATTTTTATTAATGCTTTATATTATTTTGATTTATTTTTACTAAAAAAAGAACTTTTGGAAAGTATGAATAAATAAACATATATATACGTGTATATGTTAATATATTTCGTTAATATTTTTGATATTTCGATTTATTTTTACTAGCAAAAAGAATGCTGAATGTGCATAAATAATATTTTCACAACCAAAAATAATTTAATTTTTTGATTATTTTTTTACTAGCAAAAGAATTCTAGAGGTGCATGAATAATACTTTCGCATCCTTTTGCAAATAAGAATTTTGGATTTTTTTTTTCCTTCATACTTTTTTTGATATTTTTGATTATTTTTGATTTATATTTACTAGAAAAAGAGCTCTGAATATATTAAATGCTTAGAATACTCACGAAAAAAAACGCCTGCATCGTATTATTTAGCGGTAATGAGAAAAAAATCGTTGTTTAGAATTGTGTCAATCTTTTGAACAGCGCTACTCTCCTCATCATCATCATCCGCTGTTGTGAAAGCTTTCGTAACGAAATGCAGACGCGCCACTATCATCATCGGTGGATTTTAATAGTCGTTATTATAAGGTCTTCAACTTGACCATCGATAATGCTATGTAATGAAATTGCACCTCCACAGACTCTATGATAAGTAAGATCCAAAATCTAGAAGATTTGTATCTAGAGAGCCAACAATAGAACGTTCACGGGTAACTATACCCCATCTTTTACGATTGGACGAACTCCAATTAAATCATTCTCTTTCAATATATAACCTATATCACTTGGCGAAATACTATGAATAATCATTCGTCCAATATTAACTAAATTTAAAAGACATGTATAAAAGTTTTGAGAACCATTGGATTTGCAATATTACCATCAAAACAATGACCAGCAGTTACTAAATAACTTTCATTTATTTCGCCTACCCTGCCTACCCAGAAACTCGCCGTACACATATTATCTCCATCACGATCATATAATCATATAACCAATCTCCACCTGCTACATATTTAGATAAAGCTCTGTCTATTATGTTATTGGATTCTAAATAGATTTACGTTTAATTAATGTTTTATTTTTTATATTTGGATTACATTGCATAGCATTATCAATAAATACTTTGTTCCTTTCATAATCATTAGGATTTAAATATATAACGATATTATTAATTATATATTCATTACCAATCGATAATTTTTTTGCATTAAATTGTAGAGCTAAACGAGCTAATTTATCGAACGTGGTGTTTAATTTATTTAGGAAATCATTTACAGGATTCAAAGACAATAAAACTTGGTAAATTTTCATTAAATTTGTTGTCATCTTTGAGTGATAAATTTATTATATTAATAATTAATTTATTTGATTTTGTATCTATATATGATCCACCAAAATTTGTTATCTCTAATTGCGTTTTTAGTTTTTGATTAGCTCGATTAATGTTTTTTTCTCTATTTAATAATTTGGTACTTTATCATTTGTTACGTTCCAAACCTTGCCAATGATGCATATAGTGATTTATCCGATAGAGCACAGATTTTGTAATGTAATGATAAATAAAATTGAGATAATTTTATCATGATTATTTTGTATTAAAAATAATGGTTTCAAAGGTCAGGAAAAACTGAAAACACCTTGTAAAAGGTTATATTTATTACGATATGAGCTGATGATAAAAGCTTTTAATTGAACTTTTATAGAGGTTTAAGTGTTAGGCCACGCAAAGTTGATTTTTCGTTTTGCATTACATGGATTTCAAAATTCGGGACGGACGGGCGGATTTTTTATTTTTTATTTTTTTTTTTAGTTTAGTTTAATTTAAATAATGTTCACATTTAAGGCTATACAAGGCTAATTTTTTCATTTTGAACAACAAGGAATCAAAAAATTGGGCCGGCAGTCATATTTTTCCTGTCAGTCCTATCGGACGATTACGGGAAATTAAGGTCTCCATCGGGTGACACCGGATGAAAATAATTATTGGAATAAATCTTTGCCACATTTAGAATTCATTCAATTATTAACGTTGTGAGAAAAAATAGATGTCAAAAATCGAACAATCGGCACAATTGGGATCTAAAAAAAAATAAAAAAATTGAAAAAATGGGACGGCGGGTAATGCAAAACGAAAAATCAACTTTGCGTGGCCTTAGGCACGTCCAAATATCAGTGCTTAACGTTAACTCGATGCGTCATGAAATCATATGATGGTCATACCGTATAATTATTGAATGATTGTATTGATATATCGATTTTATAATTTGAGATTCTATTTGATTATATCCATTTTTGTTGGACGTGAGTCCAATTTAGAAATTGATATCGGATATACAATTAAATACAGCATTACTAGATTGATATGATACGCCATAATTTAAAACAAAGGTAATAACAACTTAGTTATTGTATGATTTATTTTATTATTCTCGCTCGGATTTCATATTAAACACTCTCTTTATTAGAGATTATGAAGATACAAAATGGGGTAGTGCTGCATGGCATCACTTTTCTCTTCTACTATTACATACTGTGCTCATAACAACTCATAACAACTCTAAGTATACTGTGCTCATAAATAACTCTATGTACGTGATATGTCACGTGACGAAGCATAATAGAGGATCGCCAACACTAAGGTATGGCGCATTTTTTTTATGGTGCGGCACATCCAACTCATTACAACATCAATTTTTATAACAGCGAGTTTGAGCCCACGCTATGGTACGGCGCATTCAACTCAATCACATGACAACATCAACGAGTTCGAGCCCAAGTTATAGTGCGGCGCATTCAACTCGTTACACATGACAACAGGCAGGGCGCTAGGTGCTAGGTGCAATGAATGAGAGAGGGCGGGAGGGATGGGTGCCAGATCATAATCGGGCACCGAAGAGAACAAGTGACAAGACAAGCGAAGAAGAAAGCACTGAGATTCACCATTTACTCCCACATGTATCTTTATAATCTCCGCATATCTATAATCTATCACATGCATCTATAATCTCCATTGCATACAATCATATGCTATTACCTTTTTCATATAAGCCTCAATTTCATATAAGCCACAAATCAGGTTATCCTCGCGATAATAACCCTAGCGTGACTTCGTCAACGCATAGGGCTAATACTTAAGGTTTTACTGCACCTCTAAAAGGGAATTTTCATTTTAATTTATACTGTAGCATTTAATTAACTTGCATCTGGCCCGTGTCTTTGCCAAGAAATTTTGTAAATCGTCATTTTAGGGTAGTTGGAATTTGTAAATTTACATATTTTATGATAAATGACACGAGTTTGAATAGCCTAGCAGTCATTATATTCATGCATCAAATTAATTTTACGAATATAAAAAAATATATTGAATGATATGAGCTTAAATGGGTTAATCGTTATTCTATTCATACACCTGCACCGATCGATCACGAAGAGGAAGTTATGAGTTGGGATCAGAGAATAAATCAATCAACGTTATTGACAAATGGAAATTTTTCTCGACCCATTTCCCACACATTGCACACTTAGTCTTCTAATTCTATCATTTTCCATTTCTTACTTATTAGCCGGCCTTTTTCGAGCAGGCAGGAAACCATCGACTGATATTGCTTCTCACCCGTTCTATATCTGGCACAGTCTTATTTGCTAATTTTCTTAGAGATTATCATCATTTCAGTTCGAATTACTTAGCCAAAATTATAGATGCTTGACGAAACTATTTCGCCTGATGAAACCATAAGTTTCGTCATAATTTCGTCACTGACGAAATTACGAAACTATTATGTTTTGTCAGGTCACGTGAGTTTCGTCAGGCATCATTAGCCAAAATTACTCACAATGTATTCTTCGAACTTTAAGTTCTTAATTGAATTTATTCTAGATCCTTTGTCCGGCTAGTATTTATCCAACCACATGACCAGTACCGATGCTGAATAGTTATTATATTCATGAATCAATAAGATTAAACAAATGACATGGTAAAATGCAATAATTATATTAATTGAACTAATGCGAACTAATTGAATTAAATTAATTATATCCCTCAAATTAAATTATATATATTGTAAATTAACGAATGAATCACTAGGGTCCGTAATCCAGTTCGAAAAGTATTTACTATGCCAACGGATAATTTATGCCGGTGTTACTACCGGTTTGGGAGAGTGTCAGATAATTGAACCGAGTTTAGTCAGTCGATAGTGAACTTAAAAAGAAATTGGATTATGGAACGTGACAACCGCTGAAAGATTGGGAAATCGAAGGAGTTATTTAAACAATCTAAAAGAAGGAAATCACGGAAGTTGAAGATAGTGAATTAAAGGTTTTAATTATTAAAATGATGTGATGACCGAATAATTTGATCGATTGATTGATGTACGGGATCAATCAGGTGATTGTCTAAGGCGGGGTGCAGTATAATACGGTTAATTGATGGATATGTTTAAGAGCGATTTTAAGGGAAAGGGTAAATTCGTAAAGATGTATTTACGATGAGAGGGAATATTTATTAATAGAAAATAGTTTAATTTATCAATGTAACAATTTTTCATGAAGATGTATTCACGATTAAACAATAATACTGTGAGAATTCGAATAAGATTTTCAATACACAGCCATTTGTCTTTATTAATTAATAAATCGAAGTCTGAAAAAAAACTTCTGAGGGCGAAAAACGAGCCCTTATATACATAATCGTTTTCATATAAATAAAATACAATACACGACTAATTTATAAAGCTGACAAAGACGAATTATTCGAAAGACCAATTAATTCTCTCACAATCCTTCTGAAACAATCCCTTGACGGGATTATACTCATTTTGTAAAACACTTCTTTTCAAAACAATCGAATGCTTTACGTTCGTCTTCTTTGGAAAACGAATAAGAATACGAATTTCCGTATTCAGCTCATACTCTGCGTTACAAAATAATTTAGAAGGAAGATAAAGACATTTTAGTCGTTATTGCTCAAGGCACAAAGACTCTAATCGTGAAGATTCCGTTATCACTCCATATGATTATCGATATCAAAAATTTACACGTTCAAATCTTGTGCACGGGTTAGGGTCAAACGAGGGATTTTCTTTGATCGTCATACAATGTGGGCCGATATCTGGTTATAGTAACAAAAATTAACTATCTAGGAAGGCTTAGCGACTAAATGAAGATATCGATCTACGACAATAGCTAAAGGTTAATTATAGAAATTTATAACGTATATAGATATAGAAAAAGAAAAATAAATATAGAATAGAAAAGGAAATAGAAAAAAAAATAAATAAGGAAATAAAGATAAATATAAAGGAAATAAGATAAATATGATATATATAATTTAAGTAAAAATGGAAATGTTCGATACACGGGGTTGTTACGTTAATTCCGGCATGAAAAATTTTTGTTGACCACATGAAGCGATGTTTTATTAAAGTTAGCAGAATACATGATAGTTGATTGAATAATAAACATAAAGCAATCGTAATTGCATTGGGAATCGACGCAGGATTAGCTGGTGGTGCCATCCCACTTGCCGAAGCAAGCCGACCATAAGTGACGGAATGATGTAATCACGTGCACCCGTTTTGGGATTGGTAAGGACCGGGGAGATTTGGCTCTGTCTATTCATTTCTTATACTCACCCTTTCTGTTATGCTCGTTTCTTGATTCTTTACGCCGAGCATGTGCAGTTCTCACTATCGTTCATGATCTTCCCACGCCTGGATTCTATCTTTGGTGCTCTAGCTTCTGATTCAGCTTTAAAACATGTGATGGTTTTGCCTGTGGCGGCGTTGGGTCATGTGGATTGCTCCTTTCTATCACATGATTTAATCACTACGCATTACAGCATTAAATAATCTAGAGCTTGATAAGCATAGATACTTGCTCAAAGAGTCATGTGAACCGTTTTTATAACATATATGGGCAGTGGACTAGGAAAACCCGTCTTTGAGACTTTTTTATCAATTTCGAGATTTTTGATTCAAATTAAAGTTCCGGTTTATATCTATATGTATTTCACTTTTTACCCTACATTAATATAATAATTTATCGAGATATTTTAACTTGAATGTAAACCAATTTTTTAACGAACGTGTTCTAAAAATAGATTTACAACCAAAGATTAACGACTCAATTAAATTAGATTGGTCAATCGGTGTTTCATAATCACATGACATTGTTTATTCAGTAATTGATATCTAAAAATAAACAAAAAATTCAGGGGTAAAATTTAGGTTTCACAGACAAATAATCGCCATTTTCTCAAAATGGAAAACCCCTTTCAAAGACGGGTTTTCCTAGTCCATTGCCCATATAGGGGTCGTTTAAAGCAGGGTGCAGTTATATGATTTTGACTTTTTAATTAAAGTTAGGGTAAGGGTTAGCGGCGGTTAGGGTTAGGAATAGTATTATAGTAAAATTGCCTTCCCGACATTTTTTGTTAATGCCCCAAGGTAGGTTTTGACACTCGTTTCTTGTATTTTTGCATTTTTTCACTTTTTTTCTTCTTTGTTTCTTTGTCGGGCTGATCCGGGTTGATCAAAACAAACAAGTTGATTGGCGCCATATCACGTGATTGCACCCTGCTTTAAACGACCCCATATATAGTTAGTGTGATTCCGAAAGACAATAATAAGAGACAAAAACCTGTTATTTTCATGCAACAGATAAATATAGTAATGTATATCAGAAGAAATTCTAATTTTTACTGCGTTTAGCACATTGTCCAATCAGGTATAAGATTTTTCGGGCGTAAATGCCATAGTAGCATCTACATATAGATAATAAATCGGTCAATTAAAACCGTGCTGTGAAACCCAACACACAAAATCTAATCTATTGTTTCTCAATTAAGTCCTCCTCTACTCCGAACAATAATTTATAGTACAAATTTTCTTTTTTGCTTAAAAATATTTATTAATTCAATTTCATAATGTATGATAGATGTGTGCTAGGTGCTGTAGCTAGTGCTGTAGGTATTGGATGCATAGCTTTGATTGGTGTGTTTTATTTATTAATGGGAATTGGTTTTAGTATTAGTTTTCTTTTTGAAGTATACCGTACACAACACAAAGTTACTATTTCTAATCAAAAAAAGGACAAGAAGGATGTTCAAAGTATTATCCTTGTGGGAAGAACAGGCGCTGGTAAATCAACTTTAGCAAATGTTCTATCAAATGATGACAAATTTGCTGAAATACCTGGGAGCGCGAGTGGAACGAAAGATATACAAATAAGTGAAGTCTTTGAATGGAATGGGAAAAAATATCGTGTAATTGATACAGTCGGAATAGGTGATACCGCTGAATTATCAAACGAAAAAAAAATATCACTTTTTTGGGATTTGTTTGAAATAATCAGATACTACAATATTAAACAAGTATTTTTTGTTTACAAAGATCGGTTTGAAAATCATCAGGTGGAAGCTTTAAGAAAAGTTAACAAATTACTCAAATTATGTGGGTCAATTTTCAACTATAACCATATTGTTTTAGTATCTACAAATTTTCCAATGTTTGAAGATGATGACTCATGCGATCAAGACTCAAAAAGACTTCTCGGAGATAGTAGGAACAAAAATATTGTTGAAATAATTAGGAATTGTAAACTCATCCATGTAGATAATCCATCACTTGACTCACCATACTATAAGGAAGCTGCAATACTTTCCCGGGAATCTTCAAGAGAAAAATTACTGAATTACTTAGATTCGATTGCTTCTATCGAAAATATTGGGACTGAAAAGACATTAAATTCTGCAAATATTGAAGAAAAAGACATATATACTTGTTTTTCCTAATTTGTTATTTATTTATTTATTTTGTTTCTGCTCTTTTTTTGCTTCTGCTCTCTTTTTTTTTATTTTTTCTGCTCTTTTTTTTTTTTATTTTTTCTGTTCCTTTTTTTTCTTTTTTATTTCTGCTCCTTTTTTTTCGACATTTATTTTGTTCTCTATTAAGGACTTATTTGGTAGAATGTAAATTAGAATTGCGCGTGAGAATTAGGAAGAACTTATAAGGTGGCAGAAGCTGTACAAGTTGTAGTGACAATTGTGAATTATCATCGCTTTACAGAGTTTAAATATATGGAATTGGTAATTTATATTATGTAAATTATTGAAACTTGAGAAAAAATAAAGATAAATGACATATTTTAATAGTCTATGCAGCATCATGACACCAACTATTGGCGTTCAATTGGTGTTGGTGCTCAATTGGACATTATATCGACATTAATAGTTGATCATTAATTGATAAAAAAGATCTTATAAGAATATTCGGAATTTAATTTCCGAAGCAGAGCGAAGGGACTTAAGTCCAGACAATAGGCGAAAAAATTTGGATTCCGTGTGGGTTTCAAGGAGTGTAAACTAAAATAAAATTCACATGGTGGTATATGCGAATCGATCACAAATTTGTTGATTCTTAATCAACCCGTGTAATCAATTAGTTAATGCAATTGTTTTGAATAAGAAGCAAATCACAAAAATATGCAAATTTTCTAAATCAGAGTCTTTTGATCAAATATTGGAAACTTACGTTATGATGAATGTATAAACTTATTATAAAATCCAACCTTTTATGTAACTCAAAGCTTAATTTATACCTATAGTTGGTGGTAGAATAAATTTACAAATTAATACGGTTACGGCATTGCCGTATTTTTTGCCGTAATTGCTGTGAGCCATAAAGCCGTAATGCCGTAATACAGAAATTCTATCTGCTATTATACCGTTTGTTAAAATGCTATACTGCGTTATGTTTTCCTTTAATATTTTTTCGAATTTGATTCTGTCGACTTCATTAATTTAGTACATGTAATAACTATGAAAAAAGGGGTTTGTAGGTCCATGTTTTATTTTGACTTAAACGTCGTGATTTATTTTTTTTGACCAATTAGACCAGTCTATAATTCATTGTTTGAGAACGTCTTTAGCGATCTAATTGTTAACAGCATTTATGGCTTAAATAAGATGACACATGCCTACATACATGCTTACGTGTTTTAAAATTTATTATAACTATTAGGCCAGACCAATTTAATTCGGTGGTTTACAATACACCCTTTTCTGCCTTCCCTCATTTCCCCCCTCACTATATGCGGAAAATTTCGGAAAACTTTTATAATATCGCGGATCATTTCGGAAAAAATTTTTATAATAAACTCCCTCCAGTCCCCCCTTTTGTGAGAAGGATGTAATGTAAACTACCGAATTAGATTGATCTGGCCTTATATTCTACTGCAGAATAAATACACTTTAAATATGCTTACTGATTAATTAATGTAAATGAAATGCTTAATGGCAAATAACAACATATTCATTAGTTTCCGGATTGGAGTGACTGGGTGTCACGTAGTTATTTAATTATAACATTATAATATTACACTGTAGTTACAGTATCGCATTATTACAATATTGTGTTATTACGGCATTGCGGCATGACATTACGGCATTACGACGTTACGGCATTACGGCATAGAATTTTTACGGCAATTAGATGCTCTGCTGTAATTAATTCTACCACTGGTAAAATGCCGTAATTGCCGTAATTCAGTACTTCTACCACCAACTATATTCTACCTTTAAAGGCTTTTATTTAGCATTGTTGAAGAGCTTTGTTTTAATTAAACAGACCGGAAATTTTATGGACACAATTGTTTAGTCAAAAGTTTTTATAAACTAATTTGCCGAAAGTTGTGAAAAAACAAATCCGTTAATGATTTATAAATAATACGATATTAATGTAAAATAAACATTTCAATTTTTCGAGTAGAATGAAAGTTTTTTCTACCATAAAAAAACACTAAAAATCCGATTTATTGCCGTTATTTTCAAAATATAAATTGCAACTAAAGGTTGCATCTATTAGAGAAAAGTTGTGATTGTAAATAGATACTTTTTTTAAAACATTCTTCACGCAAGATATGTAATCAAAAATGCATTTTAAGTTGTGTGAATTTATCCGTTATAATAAATTTTTATGAAATAACATCGACTATTTTTAGATTTGCGAATAGCATGCCAATCTCGAAGAATGTAAATTGAAAAATGACGCAGAACATAATTTATCATATTTTAAAATTTATCTTTAAAATATAGCGATTGATTTAAAAGAGGTTATATAACAATTTCATGCAATAAATTAAGAATGATTTTAACAAATATCATATTATGCAAATTATCATTGTTTTGCGAATTAGCAGATTTATCGCGTAGCAATGAAAATTTATTTGCAAAATACGAAGCGATGCTTCGGAAAACAACGGATCCCGTTTTCCTAGTTATAATAAAGTTTATATATAGTTTATTTCCAAAATGCTTTCTACTCAATATTTAATGTACTATCGCAAGTCAATAAGAAAGGTCCCTAAATGCTAACATGAATAAAATATGTGTGATAACAAATTTATTAATGGAGCCCAGTCAACACGGTACATTAATTAGAATTTTGAGTTCTGACAATTTCTATGTATTAGGTAATATAAAATTGCATTAAAAAACAGATTCTTAAATATTGATCTATTATATTATAAAAAATGTTATAGCCATATAGTATGTATTGTACAGTCTCTTCAACTACTAACTAATCATAGCACTAAATTTAATTAATCGACTTATTAGCTCTAAATTTAATTAATAAATCATGTTCCTTTTGAATTTTTCTAATAAACATTACATTGTTCTAATCCTAACCATACCGTGGTTTTTTCAACATTAATTTTACACAAAATATTTTTTATATAGAAAACAAACCATGTTCGTTGACTACCCGATCTTAAATTAGATTGGTCAATTCCAGGGGATGAACAATTTGTTGCGGAAACGCTAGGCTGTAGCCGAGAAATGTGACCATATTAGACTCTTTCAATAATTTAATAAATTAAAACAAATAAATTGTTTTTAGTTAATAGGTTAATTAATATAAATAGGTTAGTTTAGGATTGAGGCGTTAAATATATTATTATTAAAAAATTAAAAAATATTTATACAAACTTATGCCGAATAGTCGTGAAATAACGCATACTTGCGTATGATTTTATCCATCTGTGCATTATTTGAATGCTGCCAAGGGAAATGGAACTTTGAGCTTTAATTATATTTCGTACCTGACACTATCTCTAATACTGTAATAAATTAGACATATTGTGTCCGGTACAAATATACCGTAAGCTGCCGTATAGTACGTAGTGGTCTGATATCTGGGAGGGTCTTTATACGACAGTTTACAAAATTAAAGTCTGAAATCTCATTTTCTCTTGACAGCACTTATTTTAAGACACTAATGCGTGTTAATTAATGTACACATGTCAAATCCGCTAATATATCTTATATAAAATGGAATTATTTTAAACCAAAATCTGTACAATGTTTTTAAAGAGTGCAATTTCTAAAGTAAAAAAAAAATTTAAAAATGCTACACAGACACAGTGTATATGACTTTAGTTGTTTTTTTTTTAACTTTCTTAATCGGCTATTTTATTGGTTCAAAAAATAGTTATATATATATGTTTATATCAGAATTAATCTTGTTAGACTTAGAATCAATACAATTAATTCTAATTATACATAAGTTAAATGAAAATTTAAAATTAATCCAGAATTTACTTAATGCATATGAGTGCTGCCAAGGGAAATGGGCGCCTCTGTTTTTTTTTTTTTTTTTAATGTTAAAGGTGAGACCTTGCTTTCATCTTGCGCCTCTGTTTTTTAATCAATTATTGACTCAATAATTGATTAAAAAACGGAGATACCCTTTTCCCTTGGTAGCACTCATATCAAATTTAAAATTAAAAGCATTTAATTTCTATTTAAACAGAAAAACATCGAAATCCATTTACGCATATAATTTTATTAAAGTTTCTATTTGGAAAGAATTAAAAAAAAAATTTTTTTCGTCTTACGTTTCAATTATTTATTGTATGTTGTAAAACGTAACAACATAGCCAATTAGAGCTTGGATCCTGTAGATATCCGACTATCAATTTGGTTATTCACCGAATAATGTCAAGATTCAGATATCCGCCCATAATTATCCGACTAAATCCGTTGAATTAGTACGGTCGATTCTATATAATGATTTGTTTTTATGACTAATACATTATATAATGTTTAGATCCACATAAAATAGATAAAATCGTGAAATGGTCTCATATCCAACTTCTTTTCTTGCAACATCCTTTTTTTTTTTTAATTGAATATCGTCCACCTAATGTGTACTAATAATATTAGTTTCTCTTGATGTTTCACCAAGTAAACTTCGTTGATTGTTATTACGAAAAAATGTAAAAAAAAAAAAAAAAATTCCACGCTCAAAATATATACGTATTTTTTGAATAGGAAAACTTCTATAAAGAAAATCAATATTAAGGTTATATATTGCGTGTATAATGCATTAATTTATAATATATCAGTTATACACACGTAAACGCATTGTTATTAACATTTTAACATTTGAAAATTTTGACAATCCTAAAATATCAACTGTCTTTAACCGATGAAATTATTTCAAAGAGAGCAGATATGGTATACGTCACTTTAAAATTTGTCAATTATTAATTGTAACATATTATTTTTAAATTTAAATAGATTGAAAAAAATTAGGGTAAATGATGCCGATGTGTCTAACACCGGGTCCCTATCTCAATAACCTAACAACCTAACCTACTGAGTAATTAAAATTGATGATACAAAGTAAAGTGTACAGGACCACCGAAAACTTAACACAACTAACATTTGAACTATTGTATCTATCCATTATCATAAGGTGTTCTCAAGCTTCTGAATCAATGGTCGAAATTAATGTTTAATACTCAGAACAAAAGTTGCATAGTTGCTTGCACAAATACAGCTTTTACAAAATGTTTATATTTAAACTTTGTGCAACTTGTACAATTTTTTATAAAATACTTGCACATTAACAAAAGCTTTTTTACATGTGTATCTTGTGCAAGCAAATTTTAAACACGCCAAAATATGTGGATATTACTTAAATTTTAATTAGCAAAAATATTTTATTGCATCAAAGGAATAAATTTAAATAGTAAACAAGTTAATAAGCATTTCGTTCCAAACCTCTATTATTTTTTTGCGCTGGTATCAACTTTAAAATAATTAGGGTAAAACATAGTAATGTTCAAGCTGTTGTATACTTTGCTATCGGTATTCGTTATCGTAATAACGCTCAGTATTACTATGTTGGTTTTTTTTTTTTTATAAACAGATAAAGCTCAACAATATTATCACCGTTGACAAATTGTAAATAATTTCTAATGTGGATTTTTTTTTTGAAAAGTATAATTAACGATAATATCAATATGTCGTGAAATGTTACAATACTTACGTATGTAGCAATTGCATCTAAAAATATATAAATTGTGCGTACAGTACATTGCTCAATGTAATACATAACTTCTATTTCAACCTCTACTCTTTTCTTGCGTCAAAATGTCAAATTACAATAATATATTTGAAAAAAACGATAGTTCATCAGATATTTCTCAAATAACCAACAATATTACCCAGTTGTATTTAGAAGATAACAATTTAAAAGATCTTTCACAATGTTTTTTAAATGAAATTGTTAAAGAAATGTGTAATCTCTATAATGAAGAAAAATTGAAAGGCAAAAATTCTAAATCAATTCTTGAAACGTTAGAACAATTTATAATAAAAAAAAAGCAAAATCCAGTAAATATTTATTGATTTTTGCTTAGATGATCAGACCAATCCTACGATTCAACTCGTTCTTGCGAGTTGCTATCGTTATGGTAAATGGGTTCGAAAGGATGAACACAAAGCATTCAATTATTACCAAAAATCAGCAGAGATGGGTGACGCTAGTGGAACATATAATGTTGTAGATTGTTATAGTAATGGAATTGGAGTTGAAAAGGATAAACATAAGGCATTCATTTATTATCGAAAATCTGCAGAGATGGGTAATTCTAATGGAGTATTTGGAGTTGGATATTGTTATTATGAAGGAATTGGAGTTGAAAAGGATGAACATAAGGCATTCGTTTATTATCAAAAATCTGCAGAGATGGGTCACGCTAATGGAACATATAATGTTGGTGATTGTTATTATAAAGGAATTGGAGTTGAAAAGGATGAATATAAGGCATTCATTTATTGTCAAAAATCAGCAGATATGGGTCACGCTAGTGGAACATTTACTGTTGGAGATTGTTATCTTCATGGAATTGGAGTTGAAAAGGATGAATATAAGGTATTCATTTATTATCAAAAATCTGCAGAGATGGGTGACGCTGATGGAACATTTAATGTTGGATATTGTTATCAAAAAGGAATTGGCGTTGAAAAGGATGAACATAAGGCATTCATTTATTATCAAAAATCTGCAGAGATGGGTGA
>QKWP01000040.1:337855-433117 GCA_003550325.1 Gigaspora rosea
AACATAAGGCATTCATTTATTATCAAAAATCTGCAGAGATGGGTGACGCTGATGGAATGTTAAAAGTTGCAGAATGTTATCGAAATGGGATTGGAATAACAAGGGACTTGCATAAAGCAAAATACTGGTATCAAAGGTAAATTTTATTTAAGCATAAATTTAGCAAATGTATTGTGACGCAAATTATATAATACGATTAAGGTGTGATTGAAATCGAAAATTAAATAGTATTAAAAATTTTTAAAAAGGCGAAATTATAAGTAATTACACCTGATCTTGAAATTCAATTGATAGATCTATGGTCGTATTATGTAGTCAGGATATAAATCATTATCTGTTATACAAACATATTAAATATTTATATCACCGATTAGGGAAAGAAAAAAAGGGTTAACGTTAGGTATTATCATTATTATAAATTATATTATTATAAATTATATTATTATAAATTATATTATTATTAAAATCTATAATTGAATAATTTTTATAAATAAATATCAGCCTCGAATGAATGTGAATGGCAGCATAATCTTGAAATTGAAGATAATTTGAAAAAAATATTGACAGAAAATAAATATCAGTTATCGTGGATTCCTTATGATGATTTCGAAAATATTGAAGAGATAGGTAAAGGCGGATCTGCGACTGTATATTATGCTAATTGGGATGATAAAAGTCAAAATTTAAACAGACCTCTTCATGAATCAAATAATTTTCACGGAGAATTTATAAAAGAGGTAGTCTTTATTAAATAATTTTATTAATTACAGTATATCACTTGTAATTTATCATGTCTATTAGTAACTTTAATATGCATTTCTTTTGATGAATAGTTAAAAGTGTATTGTGATATCGGACTTAAAGATCCAACATTTTTAAAATGCTTCGGTATATCAAAAGATAAAACTTCTGGCAATTATATTCTTGTTTTGGAATATGCTTATTACGGCAGTTTGCGCCAAAATTTACATACTATATCGAAAATGGATTGGAAGGATAAATTAAATTTATTGCAATGTATTGCATCAGATCTTCAGATAATTCATTCTCAAGATCTTATTCATCGGGATTTACATAGTGGAAATATATTACTAAGTGACTTGAAAAGTGCTTATATTGTTGATTTAGGTCTTTCAATATCAGCTAATATTACGTCAAAATCAAAACCAGATGGAATTTTTGGAATTTTACCATACGTTGCACCAGAAGTTTTGATCGGCCAACCGTGCACTAAAGCATCTGATATTTATTCATTTGGTATAATTATGTGGGAAATTTTATACGGAAAGACTATATCATACAATCAAAAACTTGATATGTCGAAACTTTGTTTTTTAATATATTATAGTGATTTAAGACCTGCTGTTAATAAAGAAGCACCACAATGTTACGTAAACCTTATGAGAAAATGTTGGGATAAAATTCAGAGAAACGTTCATCTGCAAAAGATCTTTGTGAAAATTTTGAGAAATGGCAGAATGATGAACGCATTTTATTAGAACTTAATGAATCCAAATTATTACTTGAGAATATTGAAGATTCGTACTATTAAAATATGTTCAAAGGTGGAAGCAAGTTTATCAACACGCGTGAAATTGCTGAAAAATTTTCGGAAATAATTATAGTCAGCAAGGGAATTGATTTTGATGTTCCTGACGACGATTGATTTTTTTTTTTTTTTAAAAAAAAAAAAAAAGAATTTTACTTATGCTGCTTTTTTTTTAAAGTATTATTGAAAAATTCTTTATTTTATTTTATTTGATTCGTGAATTATTTGAATTATAAATTCATTCCATGTAGCCTATAAAATTAATCATCAATTTTTACACGTCATTATCTATAATGATCGTGTTTATTTATATTTATAAACCAAGGTTCATGATATATTGAGGGCGTTTGATTCACATTATTTAGTTATATAGGGCTCTGATTTGTGAAGCTGACATAAGCTTTTATCGTAATTTAAATTTTTAAAATTAAAATGATATAATAATTGACAAAAAATAATGTTGTCATGATTGCCTTATATTGTTAATATTGTTGAAGCTAAACGTTATAGACACGTGATAATAATATTACTGCAAGAAATCTATTATACATTATCATGTTTTTAATATTTACAGTAGCGCTTTACATTTATTGTGTAATTTCTTTAAAGCTAATTATTATTGTCTTCAATTCCAAAGACTTCGTCAACAATATTCTATGTTTCAAAAGTTCATATTTCCATGTCTTTTGCTTAACGTCTGTTTAGATTGTGGTTTAAGTCTTACATGATAATATTTTTATTTGTATTGTGAACCAAATGTGATTCATGTTGACTGGTATTTCTCTCTTCCAGAGCATAGAAAATATACACAACGATGAAATAATATTTTCCATCAAGATTTTAATCATTCCATACGCCTTTTCGAGTCTGACCGCCAATAACTGTCAATATCGCTAAGGCCGCGCAAAGTTGAAATTTCGTTTGAATTACATGGATTTCAAAATTCGGGACAGACGGACGGATTTTTTTTTTCTTAATTTACTGCAAATAGCAAATATTGTAGAATAATGTTCACATTTATGATTATACAAGTTAATTTTTCGTTTTGCCAACAAGGAATCAGAAAATTGGGCCAGCAGTCATATTTTTCCTGTCAGTCCTATCGGAAAATTACGGGAAATTAAGGTCTCCATCGGGTGACACCGGAGGGAAATAGCGGGAAAAAATAGATGTCAAAAATCGAACAATTGGCATAATTGGGATCTAAAAAAAAAAAAAACAAAAAGCAAAAAAAAAAAAATTGAAAAAATGGGACGGCAGGTAATGGGTAATGTAAAACGAAAAATCAGCTTGCGTGGCCTAATATTATTTGACATATTGGGATAAGAATGATTAATTTATTAGTTTTGATGCTAGTTCTAAATTATAATTGTTTGATTTTTATGTAATCTAAATTAATATCGATAAAAACGTGTCACAACGAGTACTGCATGCAACGCTCTACTTTTCATAAAAACTATCTCTAAAAATTTTCGTTCAATTTTTGCAAAAGTTCTAATAAAGTTTCAACATATATGTATGATATAAATTTTTTTATTTTTCGAAATGTAGTGAAGACAAATATTACTATGTAAACTGGTAACTGAAGGCGATGCCTGTTCGATTGCATAATGAAAATCGATGATTTAGCATAGGGCTGGAGCCTGCTCTTAAATTCGAAATAAAAATTTTTAGCACAGAGTACTAGAATATACGTCAATTTTAAATAGCATATTTTACAAATTTATATTAATGCGTGCATTTTACGTAGAAGAACTCCATATTACTAATCATATACTGTATCTATAAATATGGTATAATTATTTTAGCATGCATGATTTATAATTTCTAATACCCTGCCTTACTATTTGTTGTTCATGCCTACCTTCATTATAATTTCCCGCGCAATCATATCATGATCGGGAATCTTCCATGGGAAGATTCCCGGTCACAAATAATCACGTGAAAACTTATAATAAAGGTAGGCATGAACAACGTAAGTCAGGGTATTATTCATTTATTTCCTGTGAGGAGTTAAAAATTACAACAGAGAATTCCCGATGATCATATGATGCAGACGGCCCTTCGGGCCATCTGTATCCTATGATCATCGGGAATCTCTGTTGTAATTTTTAAGCTCCCAGGAAATAAATAATACTAATTTTCAAACATTTTTAATGATATCAAGATCTAAAATTTACTTTTATTGTTTCTGGATTCGAAATCCACATAAATAAATTCTGAATTTCGAATCCACCTACAATATAT
Source organism: Gigaspora rosea (assembly GCA_003550325.1). Taxonomy (NCBI): domain Eukaryota; kingdom Fungi; phylum Glomeromycota; class Glomeromycetes; order Diversisporales; family Gigasporaceae; genus Gigaspora; species Gigaspora rosea. The sequence continues at coordinate 341,652 of QKWP01000040.1, forward strand.
ATATAAAAAAAAATTACATATTAGTATACAAAAGATAGGAATATAACTTGCCAAATAAGCTTATACAACTTTAAAAATTATCTATTTAAGGTCTTTATTTAATTCCATCTCTGCAGATTTTTGATAATAAATAAATGCCATATATTCATCTTTTTTTACTCCAATTCCATTAAGATAACAATATCCAGCCATATATACTCCGTTAGCATAATTCATTTTTGCAGATTTTTGATAATAAATAAATGCAATATATTCATTTTTTTCAACTCCAATTCCATTAAAATAACAATATCCAACATTATAAATTGCAACTGCATCTCCCATCTCTGCAGATTTTTTATAATAAATAAATGCTTTATTTTCATCCTTTTCAACACCAATTCCATTTCGACAAAAATATCCAACCTGACATAATCCTGCAGCATTTCCCATCTCTGCAGATTTTTGATAATAAATGAATGCTTTGCGTCCGTCCTTTTCAACTCCAGTTCCATGTTGATAACAATATCCCATCATATATGTTGCTCTGTCATTCCCCATCTCTGCAGATTTTTGATAATAAATGAATGCCTTATCTTTATCCATTTTAACCCATTTACCATAATAATAACAACTTGCAATAATTATTTGAACAGTAGAATTGATTTGATTATTTAAACAAAATTTGATAATATCTTCAGGGTTTTGTCTCTTCTTTATTAGAAATTGTTCTATTTTGTTAAGTGTTGGATGGGAATATTTGCCTTTCGATTTTTCTTCATTATATATATTGCACATTTCTTTAATAATTTCATTAAGAAAATCATGTGAAAAGTCTTGTAACTTATTATCTTCTAAATACAATTGGGTAATGTCGTTTACTATTTGAGTGAAATCTGATGATAAGTCGATTTTTTCTGATTGCTTTATAAAAAGGTTATTATAAATTGACATTTTGTCGCAGAAAAATTGTATATGCATATAGAGGCATCAAATTTATTAAATTTTTGAAACTATGTATTACGTTGCACGATTCATTTTTGCATACTTACGTATTAGCATCCCAATTTATCAGGCGCATAGAAAATCTGGAGCAGTCACGTTACTTTCCGAACTTACGAGTATAAGCGTTAATATATATTTCTTGTTGCTTTAAAGCCCAAAAATAGTGTGTTTCAGTTAACTTATTTTGAAAATAAATGGAGTTCGAAAAGTCCTATTTCTGGCTTTGAAATTTGAAATCAGAAAATTAAACCGAAGATAAAATAAGAAACCTTTTTTTGATAGAATTTCGAAGAAAATTTACGATCGTAAAAGAATTCATTATTATATAAATAAGCTTAAAGATAAAAATAAATAGGATTTATGGATAATTGATTTTGAAATAAATAGGTCACTGATTTAATTCGATTCAGAACCTGAACATTTGGTCTGATACCTCAATTTTAACATTCATTTTTATATATTTATTATTCTTTTCAGGTTTGCTCGTAATTGCTAATGTAAGAATATCCTTTTATTACCTTTCTTTTTATTCATAACACAAATTCAATTGTGTTCTATTACAGAATGTAAAGTACCTTTATATTAATAGAGATTAGGGTTGTTAATCGAGTACTCCAGACTATAATAAAACTTATAACCCACTTCTGGAGCGTTCCGGAGTGGGTTATGTTTTTTATTATTGACTGGTTTGCTCCATTAACAATCCTGATAGAGATAGTGAAGAAATTTTCCTGTTAATATATTACGAGCTTTTCTATGATCGTAAATAAAGTTTCTAACACAATTTTTGTGGAATTTCTATTGAATCTTTTATAAATGTTTCAATATTAAGATTGTCTTTAGTTTCAATATTATCCTTACTACTGAATTATACGTATAAAATATTATTTATATTTAGTAAAGGGCCATAAAAATCTTCAGTTTAAACTATTTTTATTTAAAAACTATTTTGATTTTATTTTAAAAAGTTTTTTTTTTAATGTTATTGGAATTAACGTAACCTTCCAGGTTTCTTTGTTGTATTCAGCATTGAAGACATAAAAAGATATATTTATTTATGAATTCAAGAAAAAAGAAGATTCTAACGCTAGAAGTCAATGTAGCAGGATGAAGCCTGTGGCATAAATCACTTAAGGGCATGATTGTAATGGGCTCAAATGAAGAGTTCATAAATTGCAAACCATGCACGGCACCTGTTTGACGCTAAGTCTATTTCTTATCAAACTTTCCTAACTATAGCATCAATTTGCCAAAAACTTGGATATCACTTCCTCATAATATCATTATTAAAAATGGCAGTACTGTATAATTTATTAGAGGAGATATCAATCTAGCTAATATGGAATCTTTGGATGCCTCTATAATATGGAAATTATTAAATACAATAACCTGGTCTCAATTTTTTAAATACAAGAAGTCAGTTTTGTTTTTTTTTTGGATTTTTATCACGAAATCAGTGAAATGATTATAATTAATAATATGTGCATAATTTTGTAATTTTACAAATCTAAAAAAAATCGATTGATTTGATTTCCGATTTCTAACGCTAATTTTTTGAGGGTATTATGGATGGAGTATTGTGGCCAAGCGAAAAATATATTGCGATCCAGTGATCAGAACTGGATGATTGTTGCACCATTCGATTCATCTATCCAATTCTAATTACTGGATCGCAAGATATTTTCACTTGACTTCAATAACCCTATCTACCTTATATATTATTCTATTAATAATTAAAAAATTATTGATATGAAAAAATTAAAAATATAATATGAAAAAAAATATTTACTTGCATATAATTTGAAATAAATCTTTATGTCTACCACAACTTGCTGTAAATAAATTAATATGCAATGCATTTTTACTCATTTTCAAACCTAAAAGAGGAATGTCATTTTATTTATACATGTAGGTCAATGTAATTGTATCGATACGTCAATATTAGCAATGGTTAACACTAATTTTATCATGTTATATATATATATTTATACATACAGCTTGGCTACTTTCTCTTGCTATACATTTCTTAAGAGCTAGCTATACAACTAATACTTGTATTATACAATTTCATAATTTTCGATACAATTGGCTTATCAATATGTAATAACTATAATTTTTTGTCTACTGTTACCATCAAAATAAAGGTAGGTGTGGTTTTTTCACGCACCTGCACGGCAGTACATCCCCTAATTAGCCAATTAAAATACAAATTGTTGTGTTACGTTACACTAAATTAAAAAACCTTAAAATCTAACTGGCTAACTGGGGTGTGCAAAAAACATTTTTCCGTGAAAGTCTTTTAAAAATAGAAAGCATTTTAAACCTAATTAAAAAGCAAATCCGGTAAATACATAAAAATTAATAAATTGATAAATTATTTTGTATTTTATAAAGTCTTCATAATATCAAAATATTAATAAATTAATAAATTATTTTGTATTTTATATTTTATAAAGTCTTGATAATATCAAATATTAATAAATTAATAAATTATTTTGTATTTTATAAAGTCTTCATAATATCAAAATCTAATCTAAATTTAAAGTAAAATATATAAACCCTAATGCGTTGACGAAAGTCACACTAGGGTTATTATCGCAAGGATCACCAGATCTGTGGCTTATAAGTAGCTTATATTAAAAAGAGGCTTATATGAAAAAGACAATAGATATGCATGTGATTGTATGCGATAGAGATTATGGATATGCATGTGTATATGCGCCGAGTCTACGGACAGTTCTTACTGACAGTGCATGCGCTAACCCTAACCCTAATACTAATTCTGGAAACTGAACTGACCCTAAGAACTGTCCGTAGCTTCTGCGGTGTATATGCATGTGGTGCATGTGATAAAATACATGTTGGAAGTAAATTGTGAACTTGGTGCTTTCTTGCTTCACTTGTCTTGTTCATTTGTTCTCTTCGTCGCCGATTGCAAATATGGTACCTTCATGTTAGACCCATCCCCTTGACACATTAAAATGTGTATGGTCAATTGCTTCAACTTCAAATATTAGAGGTTCTCAAACTAGCCCCCTCCCGCCTTATTCATTTATTGTATCTAGCACCCTGATTGTTGTCATATGTAGCGAGTTGAATTCGCGCGGTTGCTACTCTATTAAAGTAGGGAATGCGTCACACCATAGCATGGGCCCGTACTTTCTTTTCGATGAGTATTTCATGTGAATATAGAAATATTTATTGGGCACAATATGTAAGGTCATGCAAAGTTGATTTTTCGTTTTGCATTAAATAGAATCTGAAAACTTAGATCAGTCGGTCGATTTTTTATTTTTTATTTTTTTTTAATTGCGTAAATTAAGGTTATGCAAGGTTAGTTTCATTTTGTATAACAAGGAATAAAAATTGTGTTGCCAGTCATATTTTTTCCGTCAGTCCTATCGGAAAATTACGGGAAAAAAGGCCTCAATCTGGTGATACCAGATGAGATAGCGGAAAAAAATAAATGTCAGAAATCAAACAATTGGTGTAATTGGGAAAAAAATTTTTTTTATTTCTTTTGAAAAATTGAAAAAATGGGTCGGCGGGTAATGCAAAACGAATAATCAACTTTGCGTGGCCTTAGGTCTAAGAGTCAAATAAAATCAGAAACCCCATTCCTGGAGCAACGCCCGGGCTCTGAGTAAAGATGCCTGACGAAATGTTTTTTGCGATGACGAAATGGTTTCATCATGGTTTCGTCATGACGAAACTTTGACGTTTGACGAAACCCCCGACGATTGACGAAACCTATGACGAATTGACGAAATCTATGACGAATTGACGAAATCTATGACGAATTGACGAAACCTTGACAAACCTTTAACAATTGATAAGCCTTGATACATCGATTCAGGAACCCCTTTAGCATAATGATCTTGGATACACTAAACCTTAAATTGTTTCAAAAGAATGTTATTTCATTATATGGTTTCATTGGATTTTTTCTTCTTTCTCATGTCACGTGTTCAAATTTATGTCATGTTGATCCGGAATAGTCAAAATTGTGCACGCGTTTATTTTCGTCGATTCCGGATAAATCCGACATATATTCCGAACATGTGCGAAAGAAGGAAGCGAAGCGAAAATACTTGAAAACCAATGCTTAAATCGACCTTGGTGCACTAATTAAAAATGACGGGAACGAAATGTTACATATAATGAGCATCAATCTATCGCTGTAGTCTCCAACAACAGCATCTTAACCCTAAACTTCTATCTTTACGCGCTTTGTTTATTTACAAAATTTAATTTCCTTTTTTGATTTGTTATTCGTAAATAAGTAAAATGACGATGGATAATGAGAATGTAATTTGATATCTTAATATGTATATAATATATTGTTATCCAACCTATATTGATTCTCTATCGCTGTTATTCATTATGCATTATCACCTGTTCTATTAAAACATCGTTTTTTTAGCTCTTATCGTTATTGACCGCGACTTTCCTATGGAATTACCTAAAAGGTTAATTAGGTTATGTTCTTCTGTTGGTGATACTATATTATACCCTTTTACGGGTTATTAAAACACACCTTAATTTTATAAACGCAGTAATTAACTCTATCTTGTATGAATATAACTCATCAGGTTTTGTCATAGGTTTCATCAATATGTCATAGGTTTCGTCATTCGTCATAGGTTTCGTCAATCGTCAGTGGTTTCGTCAATCGTCAATTCGTCAATTGGAAGTCACCTGACGAAATGGTTTCGTCATTCGTCAATGACGAATAATTTATCATTCGTCAGGCATCTTTAGCTCTGAGAACTAGTTTTTATTGTTATCAAATTCATCAGATTATTATTATGCCTCCAAAAATTCCCGCTGACCTACATGTGTTCATATTTGTTGACTATAAACAATCCCAAAATGTTCCGATAGGGTCCGTATTATTTCACTTCATAGACACCCATTTCACTAACAAATTATTCACCGACAAGTTCATTTACTGACAATTCATTTCGCTGAAGCTCATTTTACCAACATTTTTTTTCTTTAAAGCACACTAATTTTAACCCTAATTCTACCCTGACCCTAATGACCAGAATTACTTTGTCAGTGAAAAGAGCTTCGGTGAAAAAAACTGTCAGTAAAATGAACTTGTTGGTGAATAATTTGTCAGTGAAATGGTGTATCTATGAAGTGATAATTGGTGAAATGATTGTCACCCGTTCTGACATCCCTCCATCCATTTTCTGTTTTTAATTCCTACTAATTTATAATAATCAATATCGATTTTTTTGAACTATATTCATTAGGTATCATTAAAATAAACATAATTATGGTTGTCTTAAAAGAATTGGGACTAAAAAAAAAAATTTGTAGTGTTTTTGAAAAATTTGGGTCAGCAGGTAATGCAAAACGAAAATTTAGGCCTAATAACAAAAGAGAAAAGTGGAGCACTACTTCTATCACGTACCATCATAATGTCTAAAAAAGAGGTCTGAGCGAGAATAACTGGTAAATTGGTCAAATATTTAATACAAATTTTACATTCAAAAAAATACTTATAGTTGTTTTTTTACATTTTTTCTAAATATGGAAATGCTTTTAAAAGCTACAATATATTAGATATAGAGTATTTATAGGATATGTATGATTACATGCTAAGTTCGGTAGTTAGAGTTTGATTTTTTATATCATCTATCCTGCTTGCGAACATGTATCACACTTATTAATAGTTGGTAGGTCTTTTTAATTCATTTTTGTTATTCATTATTTACTTTGTTATTAAACTATATCTAGTTAGTAAACAATTTTAACAATAAAGATTATTTATATCAGTGTTTTAGCTGAAACCTTCTCCAAAGTCTGAAATGTTTCAGCCCTAGAGTTTTAGTATTGCCCAAAACCTATAATTTCTGAAATTGCTAACCTTCCAAATAGACAAAACCTCCAAATAGCAAAACTCTTTGAAACTAGATGAAACTAAAACTTCTGAAACTTCTAAAACCACTGAAATATGAACATTCTGTATCTAGAAAAAGCCACTTTCTGATACTTCTAAACCTCTGTGAAACTTTCAAATAAAATAAAATAAAGTACTTACTCAATTTATGAAGTTTTCTGGAATAATAATAATAAAAAAAACTGGAATATAAAACATTCAGAACCAAAAAAATAAAAAGTGAATTATTATAGCAGAAGTTTATTTTGATTGGCTAAAATTAGAATAATTATAATTAGAGATCTTTTTTCTATACAGCTAATTGTAATTTTTCTTCAATTTTAAAGTGCCTGTTTTGGGGCATATACTTTATTCTGTTTATGCATCTGGATTCTACATGGATGAGAGTACAACTATCCACATGTACACTTTTGGTGTCTAATTTAAGTGGTCCGCCTGAAGGTTCCATATTAGATGCCATACCTGCAACACAACTATGGGAATTGCCTATTTAAACCCTCTGACTTCAGTTTCTCATCTAGACTTTCAACAGATTTACTGGATATTTGCATTACCTATGCGGTCACTCCAGCCACCCGGGTCTCTTTTCGTAAGAGCCCTTAGGACTCCTTCTTATACCCAAAGGTACAATCTGGCTTATTCTCAACAGGAAACTTGGTAGAACAGTACCTGTCCCACCAGGTATTCACCTACTCTTCGGTAACTTACACACACTGAGGCGAACAACTTGCAGTCAGGGGATACCCAAACACTACAATTCCCTATTTCTGTCCTTATAAGGTTCACTCCAACCCTGGTACCCACATTACTTTCCTACCGGTCCTTTACCGTTTTCCCAAACTTCCAATCCAGTTGGCCTGGAAGGATTAATCTACCTAGCATTAGGTGCCATTATAGTTTTTCTCCCCCTGGTACCTACTTCCATAACATAGATCCTTTTCCTCCGGTATCTGATCCGGCGGCCAGGTTGGTAGACCTTGTCCCTAAGGTCGACATCCGGTTCTTCAGCTCCGGTCCAATATTTCAGTTTTGGTAGCACCATTAATGACCTTTGCTACCTCCTTATTCGGGTCTTGCCAAATGGGTCTCTTTTTTCCCAGTTCTTTGGATTTGTCTGTATTGTAAGACACAACTTCGCCCAAAAGCTCCTATTCGAGATAGTAACCAAGGACTACAGGTAATATACCCAACTGATCGACAGGAAACAGTTACTGGAACACAGGTCTATTTTTCAAAGCGTTGTTAGTGAGATTTGAACCCTAGACCTGCCACTTGGGGATGACAACTTACTAACTTCTCTAAGTTGCCACACCCACAGCTAATTGTAATTTTTAAAGTACTTATATAAGTAAAAATTATTATTTCATATGAAAAAATTTTTTGTAATAAAAAATGAAGCATTTGGATTAAAATTCTAATAAACAAAATTCTGACAGCTCATAATTATAACAAAAAATCCTGACAATCAAAAATTCTAACAATTAAAAAAAGCTTTTCTTGAGCAATATTACTATAACATCAACTAAATACTAACTAAACACCTAGGTGCTTACCCTAATCCTAACCTAGACACTAATATAACTCTAACCTAATTTAGATAATTTAATAATTTTTTTATTGTTGAGATTGTTGAGATGAGATTTTTATTGTTTGAATTTTTTTGTTGTAATTATAACCTGTTAGGATTCTGTTTATTAAAATTTTGACTGGCACTTTAGAATGAAATACAACTTGAGTCATTGATTATTTATCTTTGGATTTTTTGTTTTTTTAACCTAGAATGCAGTGGAATGCAATAGTTTTAAAAACTAGATAAAAGTAAAAGTCTTGAAAGATCAGAAAGTGCTTTGGTAATTTAAGCAATTAGTAAATAATAGTTGCAAAATTTTGTCTCAATTAGTTCTACTTAGAGGATCCAGAAATAACGTTATACAAGAGGGGGAGAGGGTCTGACAAAATATAACGAGTTTTCTCTTAAGTAGGGGGGGGTCAAAAAAAATATATATAATACAATTTTTTAGAAAAAATCGTCTAAAAACCGATCCAGTGGTCTAAATTTAATGATTTTGGTACTATTCGATTCGTCTCGTTGAGAGGAGTCGAATGGTACCAATTTCATTTCATTTGGATCACTGGATCAAAAGTTATTGGACAAATACTATTGGTTATTAGTTTTCTTATAAAATGACTATAAAATCAATAGGTTTTTGTGAATAACTATTGATCCAGTGATCCAAATGAAATGATTTTGGTATCATTGGATTCGTCTCACTGAGACGAATCGAATGGTATCTAAATCATCCAAATCAGTTCACTGTGTCACAATATATTCAAGTTTTTGTAAAATTTTATATATAAACATACGGATTTTGAAAAATTTTTTATATAGTAGACGCTACTATGAGGGGGTACATAACGTTATTTATGGATGCCCCTTAGAAGTAAAAATACTACATATATAGAACCAATATTCCAACTCTATTTTTTTTTATTATATTTAAACTACAAGTAGTTTATAAATATAGTTTTATAGTAGCAGTATTTAAAAATGTTCATATATATTATTATTTAGCAGATTGTGTTACAAAACTTAGAGTATTTGTTGTAAAATAAAATTGTACTTATTGCAAAACAAATAAAATTATATACATTGTGAAATATAAATTAGTTATTATAAATATATTGTAAGATATAATATGTACTTTAGAAAGTATTTGACTAATTTTTGAAAGTTTTGTAAGAAATAAAATTTATCTGGATATAGCTAATACTTTATCTGAATAATGATCTACATTTTTTGGGGTATTTTAACAACCAATCAAAATAACTTCTCTATATTAAGTGGATCAATTGTAATTTTATACTCATTTATGCTGCTATTTTACATAATAAGAATTTTATAATTTTATAACTATTGGGCTTTTACAACTAGACTTCAGCATTTTAGAAGTTTTGCCTAGTTAAAACTGAAAGTTTTAGCTAACCCACTAATCTATATGGGACCTCATAGCAAAAAGAGGCAGTGGGCAAAAAATTTTGATTTTGTAATTTTATAAAAATTATATGCCTATTACTCCAATTCTTTGAGAAATTGCATTTTTTTTCAAAAAAATTTTTTTGGTCCACTGCCTCTTTTTGCTGTGGGATTCCCATATATGTATTTGAGAAATTGTTAAGCTTGAAAACTTTAATTTTTATTAAATTTAACCAGATAGCATTTGATAATAGCTGCTAGGATTAATATATTAAAAACTATTATTATAAATTAAAATTCATAATCTAAATATATTTTTTTACTTAAGATTAGAGTATACTATTTGCAAATTATATATAAAATAAATAGAAATTTTTTTCTTTTTAAAATTAAAAAACTATATTAACTACTTATAATTTTAAAAAAAAGTTGTAAAATAGATTTTTCTGATTCTAACAATAGTAAATTATTAAAATTGGTTAGATTCTACTAAGAAACATGTATTTAAAGCTAGGTATTATAAATTGTTTACAAAAATCAAATGATATAAACTGTCAGAATCACTAATTTTGTGTAACTACAGAGAATTTGAGAATTTGACCAAATATATAAGTAGGCTTTTTTCAAGCCACAATAGTTTTAAAATTTTACTAATATAAATAAAAGGTTTGATATGCACTATATCAAAATTTGGTAAATTTTTAATAGTAAATTTAAAAGGTTTAATAGTGATGTATTTTGTAACCTATGTGCAACTTTTATTATACATCAACATTATATGAAAAATAATCTACATTTACCTTTGATAATTTTTAAGATTTTTATAACTTCTAAGTCATATTATATTAGCCAATCAGATTTTGAAATGCTACAAACATATCAATATGGATCAGTCTAACAAGGCAGAAGATACCATAGTAACTATTATTATATAAAACTTATGGAAGGTTCATTATAAAGAAGCTCATTGAAAGGGAGTTGACGTGTTTTGAAATTTTATTGGTTAAATTAATTTTATCAAAAATATCTAATCTATGATTGCATTCTGATTATGCACTATTGTTTCTATTGGTCATCCTTAGGTGTATACAAAGTGTACATATATACTTATAGAGTGCACTTATTGTAATTATAGATGCTGGTGAAATTAAATCAGAGTTGTAAAATAATTTCACCATTTCACCAATCACCAATCAGTAATGGTGAAACTGGTGTAACTGGTAAATTGGTGTAATTGGTGAATTGGTGAATTGGTGAAATAGTGAATTGGTGAAATAGTGAATTGGTGAATTGGTAGAATGGTAAAACAGTGGAATGGTAAAATGGTGAATTTCCAGAGTCTGGAATTATTTTAGTCTGGAATTCGGTTAGGTTTTTGTTCAAGTTTTTATATTTTATGTTTTTACAGGTACACTTTGAGGTCATAACTATTAACTATTTATAGGACTGAAAAATTCACCATTTCACCATTTCACCAATTCACTATTTCACCAATTCACCAATTCAACAATTCACCAATTTTACCAATTTTACCAATTCACCAATTCACAATTTCACCAATTTCACCAATTCACCAAAATAAAATTTTGGTGTAATTCTGGTAAAACTATTTCACTATTTCACTTGGTAAAATAGATTAATTTCACCAGCATCTATAATTGTGATATTATGTATAGTGTATTACAATGTTTATTTTTAATCAAATGCCTTTTAAATGTAGATGTTATAAAATATAATCCTTTAGTATGTTTAGCAAATATAATTTAATAAATACTTTACTGAAACTAAAAAAAAGTATATATGTTTTTATAATAAAATAATAATATTTTGAAAATATAATAAATATGCTTTTATATAAAAAAATATTTTAATAATGTTTTATAATATATTAATAATATAATAAAAATTTTAAAAATAAAATAAAAATTTAAATCTGTTTCAAAAATATTATAAAATTATTATAAAAACATTATTATTATATTTTAAAAATAGTTTAAAATAAGTTTTTTAAAAATGTTTTTAAAACATTATTTTAATATTATCAAAATTATTATAAAAACATTATTATTATTATTTAAAAATAACTTAAAATAAACTTTTAAAAATGTTTTTAATACATTATTAAAAATATTGTAAAAATATTATTATTATATTTTAAAAAAAAATTTAAATAATTTTTTTAAAATATTTTTAAAACATTATTTTAATATTATTAAAAATATTATAAAAACATTATTATTATATTTTAAAAATATATTAAAATAAGTTTTTTAAAAATATTTTTTAAACCAAAATTATTTTTAAAAAATGCTTATATCTCGTAATTTTGCTTATGAAACCATCCTTCGTATTTTAACAAAAAATCTTTTTTGCGAGATTTTGGGGTAAACACATTTGTCTAAATCATTATATTATTGATTTGTTTTATTTATATTATATTTAATATTATAAAATATATTATAATATAATATATTTATATAATATAAATATTTATATTATACTATAAATATGAAATTTATTTAGTTTAATAATGTTTTAAAAATGTTTTTATTAATATTACTAAAACAGTTTTAATATATATTATTTATATTATTATTAACTTATAACTAGTAATTATAACATTTTTTAAAACATAATAAAAACATAATTAATATATAATAATAATATTTTCAATTTTTTTATAGTTTCAGTAAAGTAGGCCAAGCATATAATACAATAAAATAATTATTATAATATTGATAAAGAATAGATAAGTTTAATTGTAACAAGCTATTACATGATAACAAATTCACAGTACAACTAATAAAATATTTTGTACTCTAATGCCTAGGAATACTTTAATTAGATATTACATGTAACAGATATTATATTTTTTCTTTAAATAATTCTCAACTATGGATTCACTTTGTGCCAATACACAATCTTGAAAAAGGGATTTAATATTGTACATAAATTACTTAAAGAAGTTAGTTTCAATGGATAAAAATTCAAAATGGTTTATTTATGTCATCTTTAATTAGTTTCATAGTATGTTGATCCAAATTTTATACTTTTAAATGTATTTGTTTTCTTTTAGAGAGTTTATATAGCAGATACAAATAAGTAAAGTTATACAACAGGTCATTCAACTTATTTTTATAGATTGAATAACTAGTGCTAACAACTAGATGAATTTGAACAAATTTGGTATATAAAGAATATGTATTGTACAATCTTGATGTAAGTAATGTATAGAGCTATTAGTATTAGGGATAGTAAATAACCTGAAATGACCTTATAACTCAAATGAATAATGACCAGATGTTAATTATTTCAAAAGGTAAAATGACCTATTATATCATTTAAAATTTTTATTAAAACTAAAGTTAATTTAGTTGGTCACAACTTCTTAACTAGTTATTTGAATTAATATACAGTCGACCCCCTAAATGCATATCGTTGGGACTACCTCCGGGGTATGCATTTAGGGAGAGTTGCATTTAGGGAAGTAACCAATAGCATTACAAAATCACGTGCTAGGATTATTGACCAATAATATTTTAAGCTTTTGGTTAATTTAATTCATCAATTTTTATTCATTTTATAATAAGTAACTGCGCGACATTGTCACGCAAAACCAGGAACAGAAAGTGGATTTTTAGCAAGTTACAGGTTAAACAAGTTTTGGCATAAGTTTCTGGTTTTTTGCATGCGATACAGTAGATCAAAGCCCCATAGAGTATGTACAAATATAGAAATATATTCAGAAGTCACAAGGATAGATTAACCAATCAGATACAAAAGAGACATAGCATTTCAAATGCCTGTAAACCATACACTATGTACTTTGTACTCCGTTCCTGGTATATGTTTAAAGCAAATCTTATTGATCAATTTTTTTTTCGACTAGTATTTTATAAAAAAAGTAGATTTATCTGTCGAAATCAAAGATCTAAAAGTTTATTAGCACCTAGCTTTAATTAATTTGTGTAATACGTATTGAACTGTTACTGCCTTTAAACAAACTACTGGTACATTATATTCAAATTGTATGATCTATATTTTATTAAAATTTTATTAGAAAACGAAAGTACAGTAAATCTAACTCTATCGTAAATACATATATTGTTTGAGTTTAAAATCATTTTTAATTATAGAGAAAAAATACTAAACGAATTGTCATTGTTCTACTGTAATAGATTCTACATAGAACTTACAGTTATAGTAAGGTTCAAAATGAACCAAAATTATATTAAGTTAGACAAGCTGAGTATAGCTTTCGAAGAGGGTTTTTTTTTACTTTTATAATTATCATTTCTAGTGCTTTTATTTGACTTTTTTTTTTTAATATACTGTAGATTTTTTAGTGACTTAATTTAGGGGTTTCGAAGATAGAAAAGGAACATTAAACTAAGGTTTGGTTTTAATATTCAAAAGAATATTTTATTATATACGTACTTTACATGGCCAGCTCAAAGAAAATTTCTATGGTTAGCTGCTTGAATGAAGCATTCCGGAATTTCCTTACTAGCCCAGACAATTTCGATAAAGCTGTGTCTAACTACATCAAAAAGAGCGAAATACTTTAAGTTCCTTAAAGTAAATAAATTTTAATTGAGTAAGAATATAGTTAATAAAAAAGATTTATCTTTATAAATATTAATAAAAAAGATCAATAATATTATTATTAATAATTTTTATTAGTTTCATTAATAAAATGCATAATTTTATTGTTGTTGTTAAGGGTAGAGGAAATGTAGATCATTTCTATTAGTAAACGAGTGACAAAAATATTTTTAATGCGAATTTAAAAGAAGCTACATATAAAAATTAATTTTTTACTATATAAATTGATTTTTTTCTACTAAGTAAACTTGTTCGTAATAAAAAATTACACATATTCTAAAAATTTTATTAATTTTGAATGAAATTGATAAAGTTTTTATAGTATTAACTTTTGCGAGGGCGGGGTCTATACTGCAGGGGTGATCACAAATTGGCCAATCAAATCACGTGTAAACAATAAGTAAAATAGGTCGCAAAGATAAAAACAACTATATCTTATGTTCTACTTGGCCAATTTTAATGATTCGACTACCGTTAGAATCAGAAAAGCCTCTTCTACAATTTTTTTAAAAATTTAATATAATTACTTAATAAAATTTTCTTTATTATTAAATATAAAATTTTTAGTAACTTGTTTATTAATAAAAATGATTTATATACCCTCTACCCTTAAAAAATTTTATAATATGTAATTATTATTAGTAATTTATCATTTTGTTGTCTGCATCATGAATTGATCTAGGTCATTTCATGATCAGTAAAAATCAAGAAATAATATATGCCAATTCAAAATCAATATAAATTTAGAAAGATGCAAATATTATTATCTGATTTTATTTTATTACAGCTATCTCAAAGCAACACAAATATCAAATCCAGTTATATAGATACAGCATTATATGGGTGAGTTAGTAGAAAAGGGTCATATTTTTTCTAAGTAAAAGTTTTCTTGACTTTAAGGTTAAATATCTTAACAACTATTTTAATAAATTTAATAAATTTCTTTTATTTAAATTCTATATAATTTCAAAATTAAAATAAAAAAATTTTTAGCAAATTTGATTAAATAGTTGTCAAAATATTTTAATTTAAAAATTAAAAAAATTTTACTAAAAATAATTTGTTCCTTTTCTACTGACTCATCTCATATATCTGGAGCCAATATTTAATATATACACTATATATTATTGTTACAGTAGGGAGGCCTTCTTTTACTCCTTACTATAACAACGACACAGCTACAGGGATCCTTTATCGGTTTATAGCGGTGTCCAAGAGGCAGGTATAATTCCTTAGTCTGTAAGAAATTATACTCTTCTCTAAGGGCAGTTCGTGAGAGTATTCAATGAGGAATTATCGATTTTACTATTACTTGATAACAAACTTGGTGTTATTAAGATAAATAGTTTCTTTATTAATAATCTAAGATAGGGCTATCCTTAGGTTTCTGTTCCTAAGAAATCCTAGTACAAGATGTATAATAAATATAAGAAAAGTGGGGTGTCTTGGTCTAGTTTGACTAAGGGAAATTCTGTGTCTTTAAATACATTTTAGAATAAGCGTTATAAGCATTGATTTACAATGATAAACACTATAATCTACAAGAGCAACATAAGCGTTATAAACGGTATAAGCGTTATAAGCGGTATAAGCGCTATAAGCGTCATAAGCATCATAAGTGGTATAAGCGCTATATAAGCGTCATAAGCGTTATAAGCGTGATAATCGTTATAAGCGTTATAATCGTTATAAGTGTTATAATTGGTATAAGCGTTATAAGCGGTATTAACTATTCTAACTTCTCAAGATAATAATATAATATAATATAATAAAATATAATAATAAAAATGAAATAATAAAATAATAAGGTAATATAATAAACTATCGTTCTATAATATTTTCATCCGCTTAAGAAAATTTACTCCATAAATTCCTTCTCTAATTCTTCCAATAGAGCAGTGTAAACTTCATCTTTCAGTTTAGTCACTTGGGTCACAGAAAGGTAATTGGTTTGGTACATTAAGTCCTTGGGACAAATTGTGAAGATTTTTCTAATTCTCTGGGCTCCTTTCCAGATGTCTTGAGTTTTCCGGTCTCTTTTTACCTTTCGAATTTGTTCTCTAATTTGGTCTCTATGTTCAGTCTGTTTCTCTATTATTGTTCCCAAATAATAATGGGCTTCAATGGCCTGTTTTTGTCTTCGGTGAAATTGTTTAAACTTAGGTAGGTCTTGTAGGATTTTATCAACTTGTGCGGTCCAAGTTTCTCGAAGAAAAGGATTTGTTCAGGTGGTCTTTTGAGGGTTAAGAGTCTGGGTCAAGTCTTTTAGCAATGGAGTTATCGCTTTAGGTTTCTCAATTAGTTTTTCAGATAAGAGGGCTTCTATGTCTTCATCAAATGGTCGCAGTAATTCATTAAGTTCGACAAGGGGTTCTATTTCTTCCTTTGGGGTAATATCAATTACTTGTTCTGGATTTTGGTCATCCCATAGGATTACATTTTGACTAAAAATTCCTAAATTGTATTGGGCAGCAGGGTCTTGTCTCCAAATAGAAAGAAAGTTTCAAAGAGCGAGTATAGTATTGGGTTGTAGAGTGGTAGATTCCATTTTAGGGGTTTTAATAATATTTTAGGGAAATTTCAATCGGAGTGTAGGATTATATAAATGTTAGTGTAATACAAAGATTTCATGGGGCTGTGTACAAAGTTTTACACAAATGTCTCTCCCTTTCACAATAAATTTCTTCCAGAAATTTCTAATTTTCAATTACAATTATAGGTTCTTATGTCTGTTTTTCGTAATATTTAGCAAGTCTATCACTATTATAATATTTCTGTAAGGTTTTTTCTTTCATATCTCGAAGTTTATAAGCACCATTGTTTAATTTCGCTTGAATTATAAAGGGTCCAATTCTTTTATCCTCAAATTTAGCAGAGCAAGACATTTCTATTTCTTTTCGTTGTATCCATACTTTTTCTCCAATTTCAAAGGTTTCTTTTTTCACCTTTTTATCGAAGTACTTTTTCTGTTTTTCTTGTGATTTTCTAGTATTTTCTCGGGCTTCTTCTTGTATGGTTGGTAATTTGTCTATTAATTCATAAGCTCATTGTAATATACTGTCTTGTATATTAATTTCTGTATCCTTAATTACTTTAGGATATACAGGAATAAGTGCTTCTATGGGTAGCATGGCTTATCTACCATAAACTAACTGGAATGGAGTGTATCCAGTAGTAGCATGTCTCTTTGTTCGATAAGCTAAAAGAACATCAAGTATGTGTAAATCCAAATCATCTGTTTCTTTTACTTTCGCGAGAGATTCACATAATGTTCGATTAAGTCTTTCAACCATTCCATTTGTCTGTGGGTGGTATGGTGAAGGGAATTTATATTTGATGAGAAACTTTTCATATAGAATCCGTATAGTTTCGCTAATAAAGTTTCTTCCTTGGTTAGAAAGTATAATCTTTGGGGTTCCGTGTCTACAGATAATTTCTTCAAAAATAAATCATGCGAGAGTATCGGCTCCAGCATCAGGGACAGCTTTGGCTTCTGGCCATCTTGTTAGATAGTCAGTAGCAACAATGATGTAACGATTGGTTTGAGCAGTTATAGGTAAGGGTCCGACAAGGTCAATTCCAATCCTTTCAAAAGCACGTCCTATTTGGATAAGATGAAGAGGTTCTTTTCTGAGTCCTTTAAGTCTCTTTTGGCATATTTCACAAGTCTTTAAATATTCTTGGACGTCTCGATACATTTGATCCCAATAATATCGTTCAGCTATTTTATAGTACATAGCATCAGTTTCCAAATGTCCAGCAGTAGGGTGTTTATGCATCATGTATAGGATCAGTTCTACTTCTGTCCATTTAATAACTCGAAAGGGGTGTTCTGAATCTTTTCGGTTCTTCTTATATAAGAGGTTATGTCTAATTTCAAAATATCTAGCCTGGTTAATTAGTTGTTTCTTTTCATAGTCTGTAAATTCGTCTGGTAACTTGTCTGATTCTAGGTAATTATAAAGTTGGTTATATTGGTTTAAATTCATGATTTAGATGATTTAATTGTCTGGGTCGGTAGGCGTGATAGAGCATCAACATTAGAGTGGATTCTTCCAGGTTTGTGAAAGATTTCAAAGTTATAAGGTTGGAGTTTAAGAATCCATCTTCCAATTCTTCCTTTAGGTTCAGAAGTACGTAGCCATTTCAATGCTGAATGGTCTGTAACTAAGATGAACTTGGTAGCGCCTAGGTATTTATGAAAGTGTTTGATTGCCCATACTACAGCAGCACATTCTAGTTCGGTTGCGCCGTAGTTTACTTCTTTTTTTCGTAGACTTTTGCTTGCATAGGCAATGGGGTGTTCCTTATGATTTTGGTCCAATTGACTGAGAGTAGCACCAAATCCATAGTAAGAAGCATCGGTGGCCAAGATAAAGGTCTTTCTGAAATTAGGGTAGGCTAATATAGGGGCAGCAGTAAGTCGGTCTTTTAGTTCATTAAAAGCTTCCTGTTGAATATGGGTCCATCGATATGGTTCGTCTTTTTGTAACAATCGATTTAAGGGTTTAGCAATAGCAGAGAAATTTTGGATAAATTGTCTATAGTATCCAGCTAATCCCAAGAATGAGCGAAGTTGGGTTATATTCTGCGGTGGTTGGATCTTTTGTACGGCTTCAATTTTGGTAGGGTCAGGGGCTATTCCACTAGGTGCAATTATATGGCCTAAGAAGGGTAATCTTTGCATCCAAAAGTTACATTTCTCGATATTAAGTCGCAAACCAGCTTGTTTGATTCTGTGAAACACTTCATTCAAGTGCTTCAGGTGGTCATCGAATGTTCGAGAGTATACTATAGTATCATCCAAGTATACTACTACAAATTTCCAAGCAATCCCTTCATAAACTCGGTCCATTAGTCTTTGGAACGTAGCAGGGGCATTACAAAGTCCAAAAGGCATCACATTGAACTCGTACGTTCCATAGCGAGTTACAAAAGCAGTCTTTTCTTTATCACGAGGGTGCATAGCTACTTGCCAATATCCACTTGCAAGGTCCAAAGTAGAAAACTAATGCGATCCAGCAAGAGTATTTAACATTTCATCAATACGAGGTAGAGGGTATGCATCCTTTTTAGTAACATTGTTAAGTTTTTGGTAGTCTACACAGAAGCGTAATTTGCCATTTTTCTTCTTGACTAGAACAACAGAGAAGTCCAGGGACTATTCGAAGGTCGGATAAGTTTATGTTTAATCATTCGTTGGATTTCCTCTTTAATAAATATCTGTTCACTTGAAGGTATAGAATAGGGTCTAGAGCGAATAGGTGGTACATCATCTGTAAAAATACAATGAGAAACTAAGTCAGTCCTTCCTAATTCATTAATGTCTGTTGCGAAAATGTCTGCAAATTTCTCAAGTAAGTGTCTAAATTTAAGTCCTTGATCTGCAGCAAGAGGACCTGTGTTTAATGAGGTAGTTGGGGTCAACGTATATTCCTCATAGAGGATAAGGGTGTCTATACTATATACAGGGTAGGTACTAAATTTATAGGGTGTTCAGGGGTTTAAGAGGTCTGTTAATACAGTTATCTGAGTCAACAGGTAGTTTGCCATCATGCCTAGGATTATCTAAAAATTTGTATTTGCGAACAGAGTAGCAAGGGTTTCAGTTCTCTGTTGTAGGTACTGGGTGTCTTGGTGAATAAGGCGAAGCAATTGTTGATTAAAGTTTTCAAGTTTTTGGACTTGTTGTTGAAGTTGTTCAATGGTCTGGTTCTCTTGGACAACTTGTTTTTGTAATATTTCAAAAACTTCGATAGTGACAATAGTTTGGTCATTTTGAGTAGGTTCTAGTAGTATAATGTCCGGTTCTGGTTTGAATATTGGTGGTGGTGGAGGTACACATTCTGTACAGTATCCATCATGTTCATCAAGTTCTTTCTGGTGCTTAACATGAAGACATTCCTTGTAGAGATCAATAGGGGTGTCTAAGAAGTTTCTTCTAAGATTAGCAAGAGCAGTTTCTTTACAGAATTCAGGATGGCTAGTGTCGAAGGAAATTTCAAGGGTCTGTTGTAATTAAAATTCTCATTCTCTTCTAATATACCATGTTCAGCACAAAGTACTAATTGCATTTCTTCCTGACTTCAAGGTTGGTTAATACGATCAGCATTAAAGGTTCTAAGACTTCAGTCAGGCTTTGGTCTAATTCTTGTAAGAAAATCTTTGCAAGTCAGAAGATACGGGTCTGGTTCATTTTATACTGAGATCTAGCACTTCTGTTGGACTCGGTATAATGTCTGATTCTGGTCCACAAATTATAATTTGCATTGTAAAGAACATCCTGTCCTGCTTTATAAGCATAGAGGTGTTCAAGATCACAAAACCCAAAGGCTTGTTCTAGGCTTTCTAAATTATTCATTTTAGAGGTAGGTCTAGTTTCTCTACAGAATTTACATTGGACAAGGGTTCCACGTTCTTCTCCGTGACTATAATAATATATACGTTGAGGGTCATCAAGAGGGAGTTCATAATAATAGTCAGAGACACATCCTCGGCAAACAAACTGATTGTTAAGAACTTGTAGGTCTTCTGGTCTATTTGGTTTCTTGCAGTGACAGCAGTGGTGAGTACGCCTTGTACTAAAGTTATACATTCGACGGGCTTCAATATCATCCGGATTACATCCACATTGGCAAATTCGGTTCTGTTCCTTAAGGGCTCCAAAAGAACAGTCAACGGCAATATGTCCAGTTGCTCTACAGGTATGACAAATATTTTCAGGGCAGTTTCGGTACAAATGGTCATTACCATTGCAGGTACGGCAAGAGGTCCGCTTTGGTACTTGTTGTGGGCAGTGGACAGCAATATGTCCATCCTGTCGACAGCGATTACAACGGTTGGTAGGGCAGTTGGCAAAGAGATGTTCAGGTGAGCCACAATTGCCACATACACGAGAGTTAGGAGGGGCACGCTTTCTATGTCTAGGCTGGTGGATAATCCATGGGTTGGTATCATCATCAGAGGTAGGGGTAATGTCTGGTTCATGGGTGGTGATAAAAGCATAAGCTTCTTGAGGGACTAAGTATTCCTGTTCATAAGTGTCTAATTCAGCAGGGTCGGTAACAGTAGGTTGTGAGGGTAATGGTTGGTTACTTTCATAGGAAGTAGGAACGGTATGTTTCTTGTTTTTCCACTTAAAAGAGTAGCATCCATTTTTCCAATTGTAACTGGCTTCAACTTTCTTTGACCAGTCATTTCCAAGCAATAATGAGTAAGAGGTGGCAGGGACTACTTCAACGGTAATAGGAATAATAGCACCATCTATTTCTATAGGTAAGTCTCGAATAATTCCCAAAGGACGAGAAGGGGTTCCAGTAGCAGGTATGATAAGGCTAAGAGAGGCTTGTTCTATTTTTAATCCTAGATCTTGGACTAATTGGTGTGCGATCATGCTGATAGAGGCTCCACTGTCAATAATAGCTTCTTGTGGTTTTTGATTGATTTTAACATTACATTTGACAGGTGTAGTATAAGCAGATGTCTGGATCAAATTAGCAGTTTTAGCTTCTTCGTACAAGTAAGAAGATAGTGCAGTACGAACAGAAGGGTTGTCTAGGAACGTTTCCCATTTTTGTGGACTAAGAGGTGAGTTGGTAGTGGTAGTGGTAGAAGGAGTTCCATCAAGATAGTTAACATTTCTGTAGTAGGGTGAGGGGGTTCGGTTGCTAGGTCTCCAAGAAGAAGATCGGTCTCGACTTCTAGATCGGTAGTCATCTCGATCATTACGATTATTTCTATTTCTAGAGCGGCTTCGGTCTCTATTGTAATAATCTCGGTCTCTATTATCTTGACTTCTAGATCTGTTTCTATAAGAGTCACGTCGATAGTTGTTATTATTGGACTGTCTGTTTCTTCCTCGTTCATTACTTTGATTCTTCTTTTTAAGACGACAATGTGCAATAAAGTGTCCGGTTCAACCACAATAATGGCAGGTAGGAGGTTGTTTAATCGGATTGGCTTGTTTAGGGGAATCAGCATAGTTTACCGAGAGGTTAGCAGGTGGTTGCTTCTGCGCGAGGTTAATACTAAGTTGAGCGATTTGTTCAGTTAGTTGTTTAATGGCTTGGTCTGTATCGGTATTAGGAGAAGCCATAAGTTTTCCAGTTTCCCATTTATGAGCAGTTTTCATAGCAGCATCAAGATCAGCAGGTTCAGAGGCTTGTACATTTATAGCAAACTCAGGACGAAGGCCTTGGATAAAGAGTTGGATTACAAAGTCATCAGGGAAGTCATCGTCAGGGTCAACATGTCGCTTCAGTTTTCTGAACCGGTTAATATAGTCATCAACTGAGTTGGCACCTTGTTTGACATCAAAAAGTTGCTTTTGCCACATAACTTTCTGTTTTGGGGTAACAAATCGGTCTAGGAACAGGTGTTTAAAACTAGTATCTTGATTATCCTTATCACTAAAAACAGTGGGCTTAGTGGTAAGGGAGGAAAACCAGTCTAAGGCAATTCCTTTCAAGTAGACAGGGACAAGTTCTAATTTCCGGGCAGCATTTCATCAGTTAGCAACGACAGCATGCTTGAATTCTGAATACCATTCGAGTGGGTCTTGGGTTCCATCTCCATTAAAGAAATTAACAGGAAGAAGATTCCTTTCAACTCCTCCATGTACAAACGCAGCAGCTAAGGTATTAATAGCAGTAGCAGCATCAGCAATCGCTCGTTCAGCTATAATGGGAGGTGAGTTGTCTACAGGTGAGGTTAGGGAAGGTTCTTGGTCTTCTTCACTAGTTTCTTCAGTAGTATCTGGTAAAAGTCTATCTAAATTAAAAGTAGAGGTAGTTTCAAAGAAATTTTCAAGGTCTATATCTTGTTGATTAGGTGCTAAAACTGTAGGACTTGCAGGTAGGCTAGTATGTTGGAACGAAGGGGTGTGAGAGCTAAGATCACTATTATGTTCACTATAAGAGAGTAGGTTAAAACCAAGAGGAGTAGAGGGGCGATCCTCAGGGGTAGTAAGAAGAGGTACAGTGTTAAAAGTAGGGCTAGATCCTTCGATAATAGAATATCCTAAGTCCGGATATCGAGGGTTATAGTTTTCAGTATCGGTGTCTAAGTATGGGTCAAAAGTAGTATAGTCCGCAAAATCAAGAGGAGGTAAAGTTGTTCGATGGGTAAAGCGTTGAAGAATAGCAAGAGCAATTTCTCTTGGGTTGTCAAGTTCTATTTGATATCGGCAGCTAAAAATAATATCTCGAATACAAGCACGGATAGTAGCAGGGTCTCTAGTAGCAGTCAGGCGAATAAAGTTTCCAGTAGTTTGAGAGGTATAGGAATCAGCGGAGTAGGTACCAGAATACCAATGCCAAAATCTTCCAAAAGGTGTTCGAGCAAAAACACGACCACTAGAGCGAGGGGGAGGATAACACTCTTGACAAGAAAGATCAGGAGCACGTAGTTGGAGAGAGTGAAATGGAAGAGCAGAGTTTTGATGATGTTCTACTAGGTGGTTTCTAATATATCGATTATATAATTCGTTAATATCAGTAGTCATATGCCTTATGACTCCTGACTAAATCTCAAAATAATTAATTGTTAGTAATATCTTGTTAGTAAGTTTAGTTAAATAGATAGAATCCTTGGGCAAAGAGTCTTCCAGGATGAACAGCAGCAGCAAATGTTATGAGAAATAAACAGCAATTAAAATAAATAGAGTCCTTGGGCAAAGAGTCTTCCAGGACGAACGGCAGCAGCAAAATAGGTTTTATAGAGTCCGTGGGCAAAGAGACTTCCAGGACGAACAGCAGCAGCTAGAGTTGTAGAGGTTTTCAAATATCTTCAATAATATCCAAATGTTTTAAATGATTCCGCCAGAAGGCACCAAATGTTACAGTAGGGAGGCCTTCTTTTACTCCTTACTATAACAACGACACGGCTACAGGGATCCTTTATCGGTTTATAGCGGTGTCCAAGAGGTAGGTATAATTCCTTAGTCTGTAAGAAATTATACTCTTCTCTAAGGGCAGTTCGTGAGAGTATTCAATGAGGAATTATCGATTTTACTATTACTTGATAAAAAACTTGGTGTAATTAAGATAAATAGTTTCTTTATTAATAATCTAAGATAGGGCTATCCTTAGGTTTCTGTTCCTAAAAAATCCAAGTACAAGATGTATAATAAATATAAAAGAAGTGGAGTGTCTTGGTCTAGTTTAACTAAGGGAAATTCTGTGTCTTTAAATACATTTTAGAATAAGCGTTATAAGCGTTGATTTACAATGATAAACACTATAATCTACAAGAGCAACATAAGCGTTATAAACGGTATAAGCGTTATAAGCGGTATAAGCGCTATAAGCGTCATAAGCATCATAAGCAGTATAAGCGCTATAAGCGTCATAAGCGTTATGCGTGATAATCGTTATAAGCGTTATAATCGTTATAAGCGTTATAATCAGTATAAGCGTTATAAGCGGTATTAACTATTCTAACTTCTCAAGATAATAATATAATACAATATAATAAAATATAATAATAAAAATGAAATAATAAAATAATAAGGTAATATAATAAACTATCATTCTATAACATTATATTTAATGAAAAAGTCTATTTGTAATAGCCAATAAGGCTATATTAATGTTAAAATAGAGTTGAAGTTAGGGTTAGAGTTAAGATTAATACAGAATTGCGAGAGAATTATTTTTTGTTAGAAGTACAATAGGGGTTATCATAGTAAAATTTTGAGTTATAAATAAAGCTGTTACAAATAAGTGTGTAACAGGCTGTTACAAATAGATTCATCCATATTTAATAGATGGCAATTAATTAATCAACAATCACTTCATCAATATAATATTCCACTGACAAGCATTCACTAACAAGTTCATTTTAGTAACAATTTATTTCACCAAAGCTTATTTTACTGACAAAGTAATTCTGGTCATTTTTGTTAGAATTAGATAGAATTAGATAGAATTTGAACTAAATTTAGTGTACTTTTTACAAAAACTTGTTAGTGAAATGAGCTTCGGTGAAACAAACTGTCAGTAAGTATTTGTTAGTAAGTATTTGTTAGTAAGTATTTGTTAGTAAGTATTTGTTAGTAAGTATTTATTAGTAAGTATTTGTTAGTAAGTATTTGTTAGTAAAATGTTATGTCAGTGAAGTGATTGTTGGTAAAATAATACGAACCTATATTTAACATCAATACAATACTAATACAATAATATAAGTTAATTATGTATCTGTTATTGTTTTTTTATCAATTAAATATGATTGGTTGTATATCACATGATGCAGCCAGACAAACAAACATTTATAGCTCAAACAATTTCGTAAAAATAGAGAGTTTTCTGTTTCGTTCAGACTAACTAGCACAGCCTATTATCTTATACTCAATCAAAAGCAAGATTTTACTAGTAAACTATATACTCCATTATATTAGCATAACTATGTTCCTAGTATATTTTTTTTTATTAAATTTGACTTTTTTTTTAATTTAATTTTTTTTATATTATTGCTCATCATGTACCTCTTCCTTGCATATAATAGTTGTAACCAACTATCTTTATACCTAAGATTACATTCTTTCAAATGCTCATTTTATAATTATAATCTATATAGTACACTATGGAATAGGGTTACTGAACAAGCTGCAGAAGGTCACATGAGCAGTTTTCATTTACTTTCTTTCTTCTTTATTTTTTGGAAGTGGTAGGAGGGATAGCTAGATGTACTGTCGAGCAGAAAAACAATCAACAAAAAAGACAATGAATTATCAGATTACTCAAATACTATTTTTATTATGAGCAAGTTCTGTAACCCTTTTGTCATATGAAATGTCCAGTAACACACAATAATGTACTGCCTTGTGACTTTGTTTACAAGCGGATTATTATTATTGCTTATCATGTGCTCCTTTCTTGCACATAATAGTTATAACCAACTATTCTTATATCTAAGGTCACGTCCTCTTAAATGCTCATTTTATAATCATAATCTATATAGTACACTGTGAGATTTTTGCTGAGGATCGAGAAGTCCATTTTTTTTTTGTACCTACAAGACTGCATGCCAATTTTGCAAATTAGTAGTATTCTACAAGATGCTTTAGAAATGTTCTCCTGCATCTAAGAAAATTATTATTGTTATTCCTTTCTTGATATCCTTATATGCATAGTAATTTCAGAAGCAGTTGCAACCTATAGGCTACAATTTCTCTGAGCATTTCATACTTTCAATTTTTTTTTTTGCACCTCTCAGACTGTATACTAATCCTGCAAATTGATAGCATTCTATGAGGTGCTTCTGGACCAATAATATCAAGGAGCAGTTGCAAACCTACCTACTCACAGTTCACAATCTGTCTCTGAGCGATTCAATTTCTTTAATACTACTATCTCCTAATTTCAACCACTTTATATACCCACTTGCTAAAAATATAACCCTTTTGATCATTGAGTCTGTCTAATTTAAGAGCAGTATAGAGTGTCCATACCTTCTTCAAGCATAAACATATGCATCCTAATATTAGGACATAGCTGCAGGCCTACCTACCCAAAACAAGCAACCTATTCCTGAGCTATTTATATAGCCCTATAAGAAAATTGGACCAAATTGGCATGGGTTATATTGGATAGGTATTAGTATTTGTGGCCCAGGTCAAGATCCAGATCTGCATAGATATGGTTCAAAAAATTGGTACAGATTTCGTGAACCATGTGGGACCATATGCCCATGCCAATTGGACTATAATAGCTCATGTTTTGCAACCATTTACTAGTTAAATTTGGCACAGGATTTGGTATGGGTAATGAATGTAAATTTATGTGACCCATAATAATGATGTGGATTAGTATTATTTGACATGTTATTTCATATGCCGTAATATTGCATGCTACCTTTTGCCTTAATGTTTGCACTATTTTTACTATACTATTTCATAAATGTTTCTGAGTATGATACAAGGTCTGTGCTATTTTGAGCATTTCCAACACCAACCTGTACCACAACCTGTACCACTTTTCATATAGGGCAGAGGGCTCCCAGAGTCTCGAGTGGAATACACCAGAATATATTAGAATCATGGTTAGCTCATATGTCCTATTTCTCTGTATACAATTCTATAGGTATACTTGTCCCTATGTCTACTTTCACATCTATGCAAACCAATTTATACCAGGGTGTTCTCCAAAAAATTTTGGGTCAGAATATATTGGAATGCCTTGGAATTCTAGTTGGCTAGATCAGTGTTTGATCAATCTTTATTAAAAATCATGACAAACTTTACTAATAAAATTATCTTCTTCATTAAGTAACAATACCTAGCTGCTAATTTGCTATAGAATTTGCTAACAACTAGGGCTAAATCTAACTCAGATTTGATATATGAGGGTGAGTCAGTAGAAAAGAGCCAAATTTTTTCTAAGTAAAAGTTTTCTTGACTTTAAGCTTAAATATCTTAACAACCATCTTAATAAATTTAATAAATTTTTTTATTTTAATTCTATATAATTTCAAGATTAAAATAAAAAATTTTTTAGCAAATTTGATTAAATAGTTGTCAAGATATTTTAATTTAAAAATTAAAAAAATTTTGCTAAAAATAATTTGTCCTTTTTTTACTGACTCACCCCCATATCTGACCCAAAATTTGAAAATGTCCTGTAAAAATCATGTGAACTTGCAGATTTTTGGTATTAGAACATGGTTATACAATCTGCAACATGCTCTACAAAAAGGTTAGCAAGCATGTTCCAAGCCTTTATGTTTTCAAATTTTCAAATTTTCTTTTTTTTTATTTCATGTCATTGCAAGGACCCCGGACATCTCTCATATAGGTCATAACTGGATTTTGGCCAATTTTGACCTAATTTGCTGAAAATGACAAAATCTATTTATTTAAATAACTTTTGATATAGTAATCAGAATTGAATGAACTTTCTTTGTTAGATGCGCCTCACTGAATGCTTCATTTTAAAAAAAAGTTTATTCAAATTGGACCACTGGATGCCAAGATAATTGCCAAAAACTGTTTTTTTGCTTTTCAAATTTCGGGGGTTTTGCTGAAATGCGTAACATATGACCTCTGTACTACATGTCCGGGGTCCTTCATTGCATATTACAGTAATAGATATTTCATGAGTGTCGTAGAGTAGATGCTGAGCAAGGCCATTTACAAGTTAGCAAGCTGTTTCCTTTGCATTTTCATTTTTGATGTCTTACCTTTTTCTTCTTTCTCTTTATTTTTATTTTTTTTTACTTTCACATTAGCCATTTGGTATCAATCTATGCAGATTATCGATAAATGTCAAATAGGCATTTTGGAGCAAGTCATAGTGCTAGGTCACTTACAAATTTGGCACACCTGACCCAACCTTTTTGTTTTCTTTTTTTTCCAATTGATACAAATTTATAGTACCAAATCTCATCTAAGTATTATAGAACAAATTGCTAAGCAATTTATTCGCAAATCAGCAATCATGTCAAGTTTGCATGTATGGCTCCAAAACCTTTTATGTTTTTAAAAATTTTTTTGATTTATGCAAATTTATAGTACCAAATATTGCCTAAACATTGTAGAGCAAGTTGCTAAACAAGATTATTCACAAGTCAGCAAACATGCCTCCCATTATTTTTTATTATTTTTTTTTTTGAATTTATCAATGTCAATACAACTTTATAGTACTAAATATCACAACAAGTATTGGTGGCCTAAGAAGCTAAACAAAACTACTTATAAGTCAGCAAGAATGTTCTGAACCTTATCTTTTCATTTTTCTTGCTTCTTTCTTTCTTCTTTTTTTTTTTCTTTTTTTCAAATTACAGTACGAGCCACTACTATCAATATCAATATCAATACAAAATTACAATACCAAATAATATTATAGCTTATGGGCCAAGTTGCTAAGCCAGATAGATTACTTTCAAGTTAGCAGGCATACTCTGAGTTCTATATGTTTCCATTTCTATGATTTTTAATTGTTTCTCTTTTTTTTTTTTTTTTTTTTTTTTTTTTTTTTTTTTTTTTTTACAGTAATAGCTATATCAATATCCGATTTAGCTCACCTTACAAGCGCTCATTTCATGGACATAATATTTCACCGACAACAATTCACTGACATGTTATTTTGCTGACATTTATTTTCCATTTCACTGACAGTTTATTTTACCGAAATACATTTTACTGACAAAATAATTTTGGTCATTGTCGTTGGGGTCTGGTTAGAATTAGGGTTAGGGTCAGGCTAGAATTAGGGTCTATAAAATGAGCTTCTGTAAAATAAATTGTGAGTGAAATAAACTTGTCGGCGAAATAATTGTCGGTGAAATAAACATGTTAGTGAATTTTTGTTGGTAAAATGTTATGTCTATGAAATGAGCGTCGGTGAAGTGATATGTATCCATTGATATCAGTACCAAATACCATACTAAAACAAAATTTTTTTTACAATAATAGACTATATTGATTAGTACCAAATACTGTACTAAAACAATTTTTTTTCTTTTTTGCTAATTACAAACTAAATATTACACCTATGCACTGTGGAGCAAGTTGCTAAGAAAAAACATGCACAATATAGCAAGCATGTCATAATTTTTTACGTTTCCAGATTTTTTTTACAACATCAATGTCAACACAAATTATAGTACTAACCATCACCTAGGTGCTATGGAGCAAGTTGCTAAACAAGACAACTCACAAGTTAGCAAACACATGCCCATGCATTTTCATTTTTCTTTTCATTTTCTCTTCTTTTCTTTTCTTCTTTTTACACTACTAATAGCCAACTATATCAATATCACTGCAAATTACAGTACTAAAAATTGCCTAAACATTTATAGAGAAAGTTGCTGGGCAACAGGTCTGCAAGCATGTCCTGAAACTCTTCTTTTTTTTTTTTTGTAACAAAAAATAACTATATCTTGTTAAAGCAAATTACTGGGAGATAAAAAGCAGTACTAACTATTACAATAAATGTTATAGAACAAGTTGCTATGCTATAACCACTCGCAAGTTAGCAAGTATGTCCTGAGCCTTTTGTTTTCATTTTCTTCTCTCACTTTTTTTTTTTCTGCTTCTTAATACAATACTTACTACTATAAAGTTTAGTCTAAAAGAAAAAGACTGGCTTGTTCTTGTGACAAGTGCTGGACTTACTGTCAAGCAGAAAATTTAAACAAAAAAGAAGACAATAGATCATCAGATTGCTCAAATACCATTTCTGTCATAGACAAGTTCTGTGACCACTTTGTCACATGGTATGTTCAGTAATGTGCAATAATGTGCTGTCTTGTGACTCTATTCACAAGTGGATCAATTTAATGTTTTTTTAATTTTGTTTTTTTTTTTTAATTTAATGTTTTTTTTAATTAATATTTTTTTAAATAATTAGATAATTAATAGATTTGGTTAAGCACTTGACCTGTTGGGATGATGGTCTTTTGTACTAGCTTTCAAGATATTCAAGAGATGATAGCCAAAAAGAAAAAAGCAAAAAAATAATATGATCAGTCATAAATTATGACTGATCTAACAATTTGACCAATTAAGCATTGACCAATCAAAATATATGATCAATTATATTTAATCAAACAATTTTGACTAATCAAAATCATTTAATCAGTCAAACAATTTTGACTGACAAATGATTTTAACTGATCAACTAATTTTGACTATCAAAGTACATAATTGATTATTAATTAATTTGTCTTAAATATATTTGATCAATGACTGATCACAAAAAATTTGACTGATTCCAATCTCTATTTTCAGGGTTCTTCCTTGTATAATAGTACAAGACTAATAGACTATTCAGAATTTTTAAAGATTCTGTAATATTTTGCAATTAGTTTAGTTTTATAAATCAGATGATATCAATACTATTTATTTTTTGCAAAAATGATATATATTTGTTTTATAGTATTAAAAATTAAAGAGAATATATTTGACAAGTATTGTTTAAAAAGAAAAAAATAGTATTAGAATAGATTTGTTTTAATTTGTATTTAATAATTTAAATTTAAAAAAGTATCTAAATTAAAAATTAATTAAGCTATTTAAATAAGCAAAATGTTTTTTACGCAATTGCATGTTGCATACTTCTATATACTATATATAAACAATAAATATCTTTGATAATCATTGTTTTTTTTTGGTTTTTTTTTGCTTTTACTTTCTTGATCTTCATTGTAGTTGGTATCATTATTAATTTCTTGTTGCTAGTATTACTATTAGATTTCTTGGTCTTTAGCATAGTTGATGTTATCATTAGTATTACCACTAGATTTTTTTTAGATTTAGTACTTTTATATTTTTCAAGATTTTTGTAGAATTTACTTGTTTATTCAATATTCTTTGTAAAGTAGTCAAGTATATTTTTTATGTATATCCTTGTAAGGTAGTTTTGTATATATTCTTGTAAAATAGTATTGTGCATTTTTTTAGTATTTTTATAGAACACTAAAGAACTTAGATCTGAGTTTGTATAAAATTTGTATAATTTCAGTCAATATATATAAACTAGAGCAAATTTTAAAAAAATTTTACTATATAAAAATGCAATGTTTAATAAATTCTATACAAATTTTCTTTTTTAGTAACATTTGAGTTATATTAGAGTTCTTTTGGTCAGAATAGCTTGTTTAAAAATTACTAGAATATGAAATTAGTGGCTCTTAGTGAGTAGTTTTCTTTGTTTTTTTTTTTATTTTCTTTTGTCTTAACTTAGCTAACAGGTTTTTTCTTTTATTATCTTTTGCTTGACTTAACTAACTTTTTTTTCTAGTTTAAATTTGTCATTAGAGTTGCCAATGTTATTGGAGTTATTGAAGTTTTTATTAAAGTTAAATAAAATCTATTGTGTTAAGTTTATATTATTTTTTTCTTGGTAATTATAAAATTTTTTCTTTTTCAAGTAATTTCTTATTGGAGTTATTAAATTGTTATTAAAGTTAGATAAGTTTATTGTTTGATTGTTAAGTTGCTTTTTTTTTTTTGTAATTTCTTGCATTCTTTTCTAGATATAATTTTGTTATTGGAGTTGTTATTTTTGGAGTTATTAGTTGGGTTGGGTAAGTTTGTTATGTGTGTTTGAGTTTTTTTTTGTAAATATTAAATATTCTTCTTTTAGGTAAAATTTTGTTACTAGTTGTTAGTTACTCTTGGAGTTTATTAGTTATTGTTGAATTATTTGTGTTGTTTTTTTTTATAATTACTAATATTCTTTCTTCTTTTAGATATGATTTCATTAATGCAGTCACTTGTTTTCTATATTTTTTTCATTTTGTTATTGGAATCAAACTACACAGTGGCTCTCGATATAATGGAGGCCATGGTTCCAGTTCTTTGTTCTGTTATATCAAAAGCTCCATTATATCAAAATCTTATGATATATAAGATATTATAGTAAATTATAATTTGGTTCCATTATAATTCTTCGTATTAAGCAATATCTGTTATATCGATTGTCCGTTATATCAAGAGCCACTGTGTATTAGCATCATTATGTTATTGTACTTTCATTGTACTATTTATTGGCATCTATTGTTTTAAAGCTTTTATATAAATTAATTAGTTTTGCATTCTTTGGAGCTTTTGTAAATTAATTAGTTTTGTATTAATATTAGTTTTCCTATAATATGATTTTGTGTTTTTTTTTGAATAAAAAAGCTTAATAAAAAAAATAAAATTTATAATTGATTTTGGTCAATTATAAGTAATAGATCATATTCTTATATAATTAATTTTGATTGGTCAATTACAGAGTGCATGGTCATGCAGGTGCAAAAAATTTTTAAACTCTTTAAATAATATTTACTAGTAGCATTTTTATTCAAATAACAGAACAATGTTTTTTATACATTTGCACAGTTGTGCATCCATATATGCATTATATAAACATAATAATCATTATTTACTAGGCTAATGCATAGCATTATATGTCCGGAGCTCATCATATAATGTTCATCATATTACACAAATGTGTAAATATGCATATGTTGGTAACATTAAAAGCACAAATATAGACATGCCTGCGGACAGACAAAAAATTTCCAAATTCCATTTCTGATAAGATTTACATCATATATATGCAATATATCAAAAAAGTAAAATTTGTCAAGATTTTTACAATTGAAGCACATCAGGAAAGTAATTTTTGTATCACTTCACATAGAAATTTAGAGACTGTCGCTACACTCCGGCCAATAATTATTATTTTTTTATTAGTTTGTGTTTTTTGTCTTATTTATTAATTTTTTTTTAGTATTGTCACTGGTGTTATCCTTTAAACGATCAGCAGTTAGTAGGCATATTTGGCTGCTAAAATGTTAAAATAGTGTTTTTGATCTATTTTTATTAAAATTTAAATATTTTAAAAAAATTTTATATATTAATATTTAAAAATAAGAATTATAAAATAGTAATATTTATTTTTAAATTATAAGAAAAAGATAAAGTGTCTATATAGTAAAATTTTTAAAAATCAATTCTTTTTAAAAAAATACAAAATTTTATCTTTATTTATTGACAAACTTTTTAAAATTTTAAGCATAAGTCCCATATAATTTTGATACAAATTGTAGAATTTGGTTTAAAAAATAACTTTAATTATTGAAATTTTTATAATTTTATAAATAAAATTTTAACTTTTTATAATAGCAAAAATTTTTATAGACAAAACCATATAAAAATTTAAAATTAAAAAAAATATTTTAAAATTTTATAATAAAAATTTAGAATTAGCAATATTTTAAAGTAAATATCTTTAATACTATTAAAGTTAGAGGATCAATTTTTATACCCCCATATTTAATATTCATACCCCCTGCAAATTTAACTTCTTTTTAAACTTTGAGTGAAGATATTTTAGTAACTAACAAATCTAATTTAATGAAGTTTTTTCTTTAAATTCTATAGATTCATAGAATTCAGATAAAAAAAGTTTATTAAATTTGGTCTAGTAGTTGCTAAGATATCTTTGCTCAAAGTTTGAAAAAAATTAAACCATCTATCAAAATATCTATCAAAACAAACTACAAAATTTTCTTTAACTTTGATCGAAGATATCTCTACAACTACTAAGCCAAATCCAATGAACTTTTTTTTTTGTTTAAATACTATGAATCTATAGAATTAAATAAAAAAAAATTTATAGAATTAAACTTAATAGTTATAGTGTTATCTTTATTCAAATTTTAAAAAAATCCAAACTGTTTATCAAAACAAAAGCTGCACCAAAATTTTTTTTAAAATTTAAGTGAAGATAACTTAGCAACTACAAAGCCAAATTTGATAAATTTTTTTTATTTGCATTCTATGAATCTATCCCTTACTTTGTAGAGGTTCGCAGGCAAATTTGCCTGTATAATTACTATAAATATACCTCTGATCTAGTTTTTTAATCATTTAAAATATTTAAATAAAATTTGGTATTATAATATTTAAGAACAAGGATTATATTTTTGAATTATTTAAACTTATATTATAAGACAAAAAGTTTATGTTGCTTATAAGCTGAAAATATTAAATTTTAAAAAAATTTTTTAACCAAAAAAATATTTTATAATATCTTGGCGAATTCTTTAAATATTGGGTACAAAAATATAGTTTCTTATACAACTTTGTAGTTTATATTAAGGATAACAACTTTCATTATTTGACTTTAAATAATTTATTTGTAAAAATTAGGACTTGTATTAGAAGTAAAAATTTTTTTATAGACAGGAACATATAAAATTTGAGAAAACCTAAAGAAAAAATTCTATAGTAAAAGTTCCAAAACAAAAACTTTAAACTTTTATTACACCAAAGTTTTTTAATAATTTTAAAAAAATTTTATAATAAAGTTGATAAAACAGAACTAATATTATATTTTTTACTTAGAAAGTATATCTAAATTAATATTTAAGGTTTTATTTAAAAAATTTAAAATTTTAAAATTTTCGCAGGCAAATATGCCTGCATAACATATTAAGGGATAGAATTCAAATAAAAAAAAATTATCAAATTTGACTTGGTGGTTGCTAAGTTATCTTTACTTAAAGTTTGAAAAATTTTGGCACAGCTTTTGTTTTAATAGACGTTTTGGATTTTTTTTAAAATTTAAGTAAAGATAACACTATAACTATTAAGCTAAATTCTATGAATTTTTTATTTTAATTCTATATATTTATAGTATTCAAACAAAATAAGTTCATTGAATTTAGCTTAGTAGTTGCAGAGATATTTTCATTCAAAGTTTAAAGAAAATTTTGTAGTTTGTTTTGACAGACATTTTGATAGATATTTTGCTTTTTTTCAAATTTGATTAAAGATATCTTAGCAACTACTAGACCAAATTCAATAAGCTTTTTTTATTTGAATTTTGTGAATCTATAGAATTAAAAGAAAAAAACTTTATTAAATTTGATTTAGTAGTTACTAAGATATCTCTACTCAAAGTTTAAAAAAAAGTTAAATTTGCAGGGGTTATAAATATTAAATGTGGGGTATAAAAATTAATCCCCTTAAAGTTAAATTAAAAATTTTACTTAATAATAATTAAAAATATCTCAAAGTTTTATTTTAGCTTAAAAATAAAGGACATATGCTTAATAAAATTTCAAGTTATTATAAAAAATATGAAAAAAATATATTCTAGCGGGCATATTTGGCTGCTGGTCAGTTTAAGGATAGGGTGTACAAATTTTTAATTTCATATGAAATCAATTGTAGATCAACTTTGTATAACCAATCTATATGATATCATAGGATTTGTAAACATCATATAATCTGACCAATCAATTTTTTGTACAACCTACAAAAATCATATAGTGTTCTACAAAAATTTAATTATATGTAAAGTTAATTTTTTTTAAAGCAATGGATATTGTGCAACTTCATTATTATAAACAAACTATAGTGTGGATGGCTTTAACTCTGTACAAAACATAGCTTTACAAAAAATACTACTCTTCTTTTAAAAATTTATAAAATGCAAAACTAATCCACAAGTTTTGTTTTTTTATGAACTAAAAGAATAAAACTTGTAGGTTAGATTTTAATTTAAAACTAAACTGGTAGAGTAGTAGGCTTTTAAAAATTAAAAATTTATTAATAAATTGTAAAAATGTGAATATATATGTTTTTAATTTAAGCCAATCAGAATGCACTAATACAGTCATGTGATTTCACTTTCAGATTGCCAAAAAAAATTTTTTCTTAAGAAAAAAAAATTTACTCTCTTTAAAAAAAAAAAACAATGCCAAAATGAGCTATTTAATTGGCTTACACTCACATGATCTTTAAAAAAAGTGAACAAAGTCATGTAATTTCAGAGTTAAAGCCATCTGCACCATATTTAAAACTATCTTTTATATAAATTTTATACAAATTGGTCAAGATCTTAAAAAATCAGAAGCATTTTTTATTTACTATATAAAATTCTAATATACCATGTAGATCATATGAAAAATGATCTATGTTCACCTACTCTTAAGAGATAGATAGTATTATTGTTGGTGCTGTTATTGGTATTGTTACTAGTTGGTATTATTGCTAGTATTGGTATTGTAGTTGGTATCATTATTGGAGTTATTGTTAGTAAGTATTACTAGTGTTCTTGTACATGGTTTTATATACTTTTTTTAGTAATTTTGCAAGTGTTTTATATGTTTTTTTTAGTATTCTTGTAGATGGTATTGTTCAGTTTTTTGGTGTTCTTGTAGGTGGTTATGTATATTTTTCATATGTATTTGTAGATGTGGTTCTGTTGTTTCTCTAGTATTTATTTGGTATAGTTTTTTGCAAGCATACTTTTTTTATTTTGTAATATTAACTATTTTTTTGCATTTCTTGGTTTGTTTATATTTATTAATACAATAAGTAGTTTTTTTTGGTTTTGTTTTTATTCTTGTGTTTGCTAAATATTTTTTCATTTTGGTTTGTTAGGTTTCACCTAAACATGAGATCACACTTGGTAAGATTTTTTTATTTTTTATTTTTTTTTCTCTCTTTATTCACTAATAATTTGATAATTTCTTTGGAGTTGCTACTTTTAGAGTCATCATTCTTTGAAGTTATCACTTTTGAAGTTATTACTTTTTGAAATCGTTGTTTTTTGAAATTATTATTTTTTGGAGTTGTTGTTTTTTTAAATTATTGTTTTTGAAGCTACTGATTTCATTGCCTGTAGAGTTTTCATTAGTCAAGTTTTGCTTATTTCAATACTTTCTTTATGCAGATTTCATCTGAAGTAGGTAGTTTTGACTCCTCATTTTAATTAAATGAGTGGATGGTTGGATTTACTTAAATTGAAGCAGATTAGTGAATGGGTTTTGTTGTATGTAAATGTTTTACAATAACTTTCATGCATTTTTTTTTTTAATTAATAAAGTATTTTTAAAAAATTATAAAATTGATTTAGATTGGCTGATTATAGGCAATGAAGCACGAATTGCGTATGCTTAATTTT
Source organism: Gigaspora rosea (assembly GCA_003550325.1). Taxonomy (NCBI): domain Eukaryota; kingdom Fungi; phylum Glomeromycota; class Glomeromycetes; order Diversisporales; family Gigasporaceae; genus Gigaspora; species Gigaspora rosea. The sequence continues at coordinate 379,531 of QKWP01000040.1, forward strand.
GATGGGTCAATTAAGTGATGTATAACCGTGCAGGTACATAGAATTTCTAAACACTTAAATAAATTAGTTTATAAAAATTTAATTTTATTATTTAGTTTTTGAAAATTTCTATTTGTACATGGAGTGTATATACATGGGTAATGTAAAACCAACTGATATCTCAAAATTTTAAAGAAAATAACGTACATATGTATGCACGAACTTACATGTAGCTAAATCAAGTAATCAATAACCATAAATGTGTATGGATAAACTTCTATTAATAGATTAAACCCTTTATATCAACAAACCTCATATTTGGGCATATCCCAGATAAGTTCACAAAAGGAAAATTGGCGCTTATATGAAAAGCAAAAATTTCCAAAAATTTCACGCAGCATCATACACAAATTGATAGCTTTGTCACATATAACAAACACTTGGGAATTTATGAATAAATTAATAGTATTATGTAATGTGGAGTTGTTAGATGAGTTGAACTATGGCATCCACGATTTTTGAGCTGTTTACCAGGTCAATCGGGTCATCCTTGACCCAGGTCACCTATTGATTCGGATACCAGGGTCATCGTTTTTCAGACGGTAATTACGATAGCAAATATATACGTAAATAATTTTAAATATGGATTTAGTCTACTGTTGCCAAGGCGTTCCAAAAACAGTTTATCGAATTCTAAAATGTAACAGTAAATTTTTTTAGGTCCTGAAAACTGCTATAATAAGTTTTATGTATATCATTGTAATTTATTAACTCTACACACAGTCCGCAGTAGGCATAGAAGCATTTCCTTCAATGGAATCATTGATTGGCTTGCCTGATAAACCGACAAATCAGAATTTACGCCCGTAATCATAGTTACAATTTTGGATCACGGAATTTATTCTCCAGATTTAATATTTAAGAACATAAAGTCTTGGTTAACATCCAAGCTGCACACGATAATACAATTCAAGGAAAAAATAAAACAAACATGAGAAAAATAATTGAAATTTTATTAGGAGACATCTATATTCAATCATTTATTATAGGTTTAATTGTATCAGCACTTTTTTCCAAATTGTCAAGGCGAACTAAACTAGTAATTTTTTTTTTATATATTAATATTTATTCATAATTACATTATTAATATAAATGATAATTTTCTTAGAATGAACCACCCCTAGCCTATTATCGATTTCCAATTATTGGACATACTTGGAGATTTTTAATGGATTGCAATAATTTAATTATTGAATCTCGTGAAAAGGTTTTATTTCTTTTTTAAAAAATAAATAAATCAATAAATGAAATAAAATAATTCTTTCTTTTGCGAACTAATAATTAAAATTTCCTAATAATAGTACGGAGAGACATTTTCGTTATATATATTCGGTCAAATAATAACTATAGTCGGAAAGGAAACAACTCATGAAGTATTAAGTAAAGATCAAGATTTTAATTTTCGTGAAGGCCTTAAAGTGGTAATTAAAAAATCTTTATTGAATGCTATAGTCTTTCGGATATTATATACTGTATGTACTAAATCATTCTTTCAATTTTAAAAACAGCAATTACCGTTACATTTGATATTTAAGCATGCTACGATTACTGAGAAAAATGATAAAATAGTTAAAGTACATATCGCAGGAAAATTAAAACATCTCATAAGTAGGCTACAAAAAAATATTATTAAGGCTATAGACCTTCATATTGGCGAATGTGTTGGTAAGTTTTTAAGCCTCCAACTTCAATTTCTCATATGAGATTTAAAAGGAATTTTTTTCTTGTTAGAGCCAAAGAATATTCATATCTGTGATCAAAGTAAAACTTTAACAGATATTATTGCAATTCCAATTGCTAACATTGTTGTTGGTGAAGTATGTATTGTATGTTTTTTTTTTTATGTAAAAAATTCTTGTCATTAACTTGAGAACCTTTATGATAAAAATTAGGAATGTTACAATAATAAAGAAATATTAGAAGTTTTTACGGACTTAACACTTTCAATTGTAAAAATGTTTGTGATACCACCTGTATTATCTTTTATACATCCCTGGCTTCATCAACAATTTGTTACGTACGTTTATTCTTTTTTTTTTTTTTTTTTTTGAAACAAAAGATCTTAAAAATTTAGAATTCGGTTATTTTATGTACTATAAAAAACAGCATTAATTATTTATTTCAACTAACAGAATTCCCTTAAGGTTTGGTTGGAATCCATTTTCAAAACATAAGAAAGCAATTCTAAATCATATTAAACCGGTCATCAAAAAACGTCTTTATGATAAAAAGAGATTAGGTGATGCTTGGGTTGCACCAGTAAGTTATATATAAAATATATTAGTGTTACAGTATGTGAAATTTGTAAATTATTTAACTTTATTTTTAATTAAAACAAAAAAAAAAATAGTTAGATGCATTACAATGCTACTTAGATGATCCTGAAATAACACCTGATCTCGATCCAAATAATGTAAATTATGATTATATTGCTAATGCAATTGGTCGGTTTATTTTTTCTACTATGGGAACTACGAATTTTGGTGTTACCTATGCTTTATATGGTTTGTCATATTCTATTTTTATTATAAAATATATTTAATTCCCATTTTACTTATATTTTATTTGAAATTTAGATTTGGCAGAAAAAAAACAATATTGGCAAGAATTATATCAGGAGGCTCAAGAAATTAATAAACAATGTAATGGAAATGAACTTACATCTGATGATATTGCCAGAATGGTGAAATTGGATAGTTTTGTCAAAGAGTCTTTAAGAATTTCTAGTGCCCCAATAGTTGGTTTGCAGCACAAATGTATCTCAAAATCTTATTATACATTTGCCAATGGATATCAAGTTCCAAGTGGTAATCTTTTTTTTTTCTTGATTGCTATTTTCTTAATTTTCAAGTATAACAATTTTTATACTTTTTTCTATCACATAAAATCATAGGTCGCATAGTCTATTTAAACTTTCTTGATACAAATAATAATGAAGAACTTCAAGGCCAAAATCCCACAGAATTTGATGCATACCGTCATCTGAAACGTAATTCTTCAGCAACAAAACTCGAACGTAATTTTTTAGTATTTGGAGGTGGAAAACATGCATGTCCGGGTAGATTTTTTGCAGTCAATGAGATTAAAATGTTTTTACATAAAGTTATGTTAAAATATGACGTTAGAACTGATACCGAGGAGATTGGATCTAAAAGAAGATATTTGGGACCATTTCGTGCACCGTTAAATGTTGTTCTGGTGTTTGAGAATAGAAAGGAAACTGTAAATTAAGATTTAGATCATTAATTTAGAAAAGTGTATTGATATTGAGATAAAAAAGTGAATCTTAATCTTTTTCTTTTTTTTTTTTTTTACTCTGAATAAACATATATTTTAAATAAATTGTGTTTTTAAATAAATTATATTTTAAATAAATAGACCTATACTAATAATATATATTGTGTTTTTAAATAAATTATATTTTAAATAAATAGACCTATACTCATAATATATAAAGACTTATTATAAAAAAACTTTTTTTCAATAGTTGTGATGCGTGGCAATTAGAACAACCTACGTACGTACATCGGTTAATACTGTATAAATTTTTGTGTCTAATATCTATTATCATTATTTTAACACTAAACAGACCTATATCAATAGTTACTCACACTTACAACTAGGGATGGGTTCGGTCGGTTACGGTCGGTTTCGGCCGGTTATTATCGACATATAGCCGGCTAAGTGCGGTCGGTCATGCCGACTATAGTCGATCAATATTTTACTATGTAAAGGTTCTTTGATCCTTTAATTAAAGTTGTAGAGCCAATTCTTCCGATTCTAACGGCAGTTATATCATCAAAATTGGTTTAGTCATTCTTGAGATAATTGAGATTACAGATTAGTTTAGGCAAATTTTTGTTAGTGTAAGAAACAAATGACGTATGAATTATTTCACGTGATGTGATGATCATAGCTGATAGGGTGCGTATAGTCTTTACGGGATCTTTTAAATCTGGCATCGGCTATGCTATAGCCGGTCACCAACGGCTATAACCGTAACCGTACACATCCCTACTTACAACACATAAAATCTCGATATATACATAGTAGAGATGAAGGCGTATCGTCTCAACGATTACCATAATTAATTACGACATTTCATTGGGACATCATTGGGACATTATTAGGACGATTCGTCTGCACCTCTAAGTGCATATACGCAATAAAAAATAACAATTATTTTAGTGATTTAAACATCAAAACTTGGTGTGCTATCTATTCTGAAAATGTATTCTATGTTTCTTGGAGCTAATGATGCCTGACGAAACTATTTTTGCAATGACAATATGACTTCGTATACGTTTCGTCGGACGAAGCTTTGGTAGTACCCGAGAAAATTTTCTCAGATTAAGAGAGGTACGTATATCTTTGTATGACTTTACTGTATTTTATCGGAAAGGACTACATGCATGTAATCAAATTGATTACAGGATGCCAATAATGCCGAAGATTAAAATTTTATTAAACTGATTTAATAGAATACAGCAGCAATTGATCATTTTAAAATGCCTAACGTTATTTATCATAATTTAATACATTTTATCATAGTTAAAATTAGTATACAGGCAGAATGAAATATGGTATTTCTGGACGCCTCCATTCTTCAAGAGACCGCTGAAATATTTTTGGTTAATTTTCGAAAGTGTAGAAAAATAAAGGCTAAACTTAAATCACGAGTAATAATCTTGATGAACAAAGTTGTGTATTTAATAAACAAATAAGATAGCTGCACAATGTAGTTGCACTAAAGCCAGTAACGGAGCTGAATGGGTACAATCAAGATTTAATTGATAAATTATACCTACTGAAGTGAATTAAAAGCATATTTATTATTGTCAATGCATTTAATATTTCTTGAATAAGAGCCACGGTACTGTTTGCAAGGCCGATGCTATCAGTTATTGCAATTACTGAATCATGCTCTACGGATGCGCTATAATTAATTAAATGATGTAAATGTAAAACATATCGCTATAAATCATATTACAATAATTCAGATCCGTGCATTTCACCGACAAGTAATTTATTGACAAGACTAATTTACTGACAATTACAGCTGTTCTCATAATTCTGGGACAAACTAAAAAACTTACTCGTTTTTTGAAATCCCTTCGGTTTCGTCTTATGAATTATCTAGCTCTCCGGAAATTCTATCACTATTTTCAGACTGAAGTTCCAAAGACAACGAAGTGCTAGGTGGCTTTTAGGATGAAATCAAAGGGACTTCGGGAAACAGCAAATTTTTGTTTGTCTTAAAATTTATAAGAGTTGTAATTAAATTACAGTATGAAGTGTATGGTTTACAGACAACTATCTGTGTACAAACACTTGGACCTTATTAGGTAGCAGCATATTCAAATCAATTATTGAATGCACATTAACATTATAAGGGGAGTAGGGGTATTATGGCGAATAAGGTATTATAGCGAATTCGGCATATCTCTTGATCCCGTGATCGGAATTGAACGATTTGTACACCATTCGATTCGTCTCGGTGAGACGAATCGATTGGTGCCAAATTCGTTCATTTCCGACCACTGGATCATGAAATATCGATATTTAAACGAATTTTTACTTAAAAAAAGAAAACAGAACACATACAAAAAAATTTTTGCACTAAATAAATCCATCTTAGCGCGTTAAGTAATTTTGTTCGCAGTAACAAATTCTACCTAAGTTCAAAACTTTTATATAGTTTGATAATCTTTTTCTTAATTTATTTTTACTTCGAATAAATAAAGGTATATAAGCCATATATTAGGTATTATGGCGAAGTAATTATGGTGGAATTAGAAATTTACTCCACGCAAAACAAAAACTTATTTATCTTTTTTATGTATAACAATTCATAACAACTACACATTCCCCTTAATTCTGGTATGTACGTACGTAGGTCCAACAATAAAAACAGGTTCGCGACACGTTAATAAAATGTATCGCGACGCAAAAATTCTTGGATCACGAAAACAAGTTTATTTTCACCAGTAGACATTGAACAACCTTGAACATTTAAATAAATAAATGACATAGTAAACCCGTGTTACTTTATTATTATATAAATTGTTTTTTGTCACGTTTTCGTCACGTTTTCACATTATTGTATTATCTCGTTACATCAAATAAATATGCAAGTTTCTAATACTAACAGACAAGATAAAATTCGTGCTGCACTTGACAAATTAAATGAACAACCTATCGGTTCTAAAGGTCCAAGCTTAAACAGTGTTGCAAAAAGCTTTGGAATTCCAGAAACTACACTTAGACGGGCTAAAGAAAATGGTGGTCCTCTTGGTCGCCCAGGACCATCAACCGTTCTTACTAAACATGAAGAAGATCAACTTGCCGGCTATTGCCTTAATATGCAAAAGCTCGGGTTTGGTCTAACAAAGGAGGGGGTTAACCATTGTATAATCGAAATTATGCGATTAAATAAACGAAATCATCCATTTGGAAATACGGGACCAAGTTATGATTGGTGGAAGCGTTTCATGAGGGATCACCCTGAGCTTTCAATTCGTACTCCACAAGAATTATCAGAGGCACGCGCACAGCGAGCAAATGCAACAATTGTTAAGGACCATTTTGAAAAACTTAAACAGATTATTCATGAGAATTCACTTACCGCTGCGCAGATTTGGAACATGGACGAAACTGGTTTCGTCATTGTTCCAAAATCTGAAAAAGTAATTGCAAAAAAAGGTGCACACCAAGTTCATAAAGTTTCGTATGGGAATTCTCATGAACATATCTCATTAGCACCAACAATTTCTGCCGCTGGGTCGTATATTCCGCCTTTGATAATCTATAAGGGTGTTCGAGCAATTCCTGGCTTGTTAGAAGGTGCACCGTCTGGAACTGTAATGGGTTTTACAGATACTGGGTATATGCACGAAGACCTTTTTCAAATGTACCTTAACCACTTTATCAACTCAGTTCCACCTGCTCGACCTGTTTTGTTAATCCTCGATGGTCATAAAAGCCATATTAACTATACAAGCGTTGATTTTTGCCGAGAAAATAGTATCCTTCTTTACACGCTTCCACCTCATACAACACACGTTTTGCAACCATCAGAGCTTCCTTTTGCAAAATTAAAAAACGAATATAACAAAGCGTGTAATAAATATTGTATTAATAATAATGGCATGACAGTAACAAAACACACTTTCGCGAAAGTCCTTGGTCCCGCTTTTCTTGAAACCTACACGCCACTTGCCATTTGCAATGCCTATAAAACAACGGGAATATGGCCATTTAATCCCAATGCCATTAGCCACGACCGTTTGGACGCTTCACTAACAACTGAAAACTTTGTTGACTTATCTTCATGTAGCAACTCTTTCGTCCAACCCATCGAACCAAGCCAACCTTTCGACCAACTTGTCGAATCAAGTTCTGCATCTCAACCAAACCATTTTCATCCTACAAGGTTGAACGTTAATTTGTTAAAAGAAGAAAATAAAATGCTTAAGGAGGAAAATGAATTATTAAAAGCTCAACTTGCGCTAGTAACAGAAGAGCTTGACGTCTACAAAAATCCTGGAACATCTACTTTGCGCTCAGTTCTAAAGTATCCAGTTCGTAATTCACAAGCCAATAACTCTCAGCCAACTTCTGAAAACCAATCTGATCCCGAAAAGCAGTCAGGTTCTCCGTTGCTCCCTCCTAAAAAAAAGAGAAAAACGCTCCCTTTTGCTCGACTTCTTACGAATGAGGAAAGCTGGCGGCAATTGAAAGAAGCGAATGAGAAATCAGAACAGAAGATTGCAGAGACAAAAAGAAAAAAAGAGATAACAGCCCAAAAAAAGGCTGCACGAGAACTTGAGCTAGCACAAAAAAAAGAAGAACGTGCTAAAAAAAGTCAAGAAAAGTTAGCAAGGAAAAAAAAATAAGAAAAAAAAATTTTTTTTCTAAATTCGCCACAATACCTCCATAACCTTAAATTTTTTGATTTTGGTACTGTGTACAAAAACGATGATCTTGTACCGATATACAAATCATGCATTCTTATTTTTGTATTAGATTTATTCTATATATGTTGTACTATTAGTGGTTTAAATTTCAAAGTTCTATATTGGGTTAATAAAAAGTTTTCCTTGTAGCATACTTAACTTCGCCATAATACCCCTACTCCCCTTATGTATAATAATGTATATTGGTAAATTTTATTCTATATAGTTATATATTGCTAGTTTCTACTAATATACTTGGATTAATATTTATTCTCTAGTTCTTATTTATACTTCTATACTATTTCTTCTTGATTATTGCCCAAATTTCAAATTCAGGCTGATCCAGAATTTTTATCATTCTTTTTGATTATATATTTTTTTACTTTTTAATAATATATGAATTTTTTAAACTATTAGTTACAAACAAAGAGTAAAAGTCACTGAATAAAAAAAAAAAGAAAAAGAAAAAGAGAGAAAAAAAAGAAAGAAAAAAAATGAAAGATGGGTTGTGATTTGTAGTAAGCTAAATTTTTTTATATAGTATAGAAGTATTAATAATCGTGTAACATAGATAAAATTGTGTAACGACAGACACGTGATCATCAATTTTTTTAATATAGATTTTGAAATTGCGTTACAATACACCATAGCATTATCTTTTATAGTCAATACATAATTCTCAAATTATTAATTCTATAAATTCAACCTGAATATGCTTAAGTTCTGCTTTCCTCCCACAGTCTTATCGATTAATTGAATGCCCCAAACTTGCCTATGAACTGACCGTTGTGCAAAACTATTCCAATACAAATTTTTATTTTCATTACCTCCCCAACTATAAAGCTAAGTCATTATATACCTTCTCACTCAAAATCGCCCTTTTTATTGTGCAAATAATTTAAAAAATGTCCAAGACCGAACTTTTAAGGGAATATAAGCTCGTAGTAGTTGGTGGTGGTGGTAAGATATTTTATGAACGTTTATTATCAATTTAATGTGTTTCTGCTAATCTGGCCACTTCAGAATGTCTTTATTGTAAACTGACATCGAGTTTCTACCGGCCATGAGATGAAGCATTTTAGTTTTATACCTATATCATGTCAAACTACTTTAACTTCGTTTTCTCAAATTGACTTTTTTAAATCCACTTTTCTGTATAACGAAAATAGGAACTGACAAATCTGCACTCGTAATCCAGTTTATTCAAGCATACTTTGTTGACGAATATGATCCTACGATTGAAGGTATGTAAAATAGCGAAAAAAAATTGCATGGTTTTTGAAGAACTCTTGTTATATTCGTATACGAAAAATTGCTGTACCAAGATTGTTCAGCGCTAACAAATATTTTTCCAACTCAGACAGCTATCGCAAACAATGCGTCATTGACGATGAAGTTGCTTTATTAGATGTGTTGGATATTGCCGGGCAAGAGGAATACAGGTATATGAATTTAAAAATATTGATAATTTTGAAATTTCATATTTTAATACCTTGACACTATCAATAGTGCCATGCGAGAACAATACATGCATACTGGAGAAGGGTTTCTTTTTGTCTATTCCATTACATCTCGTAATTCTTTTGATGAAATTTCCACGTTTTATCAACAAATTCTTCGTGCAAAAAAATAAAGATTACTTTCCAGCCATTGTTGTGGCTAATAACTGTGATTTAGAAATGGAGAGACAGGTTTCTGAGCAAGGTTTATATGGCAAAATTTTTGCTTTTTAATGCCCTTTTTGATTTTTTTTCACATATCTTTATTCGTTTTTTCTTTTATAGAGGGCCGAGAGCTTGCTAAACAACTCAACTGTAAATTTATCGAGACTTCTGCCAAGCAACGCATTAACGTAGATGAAGCATTCTATAATTTTGTCCGTGAGATTAGAAAATACAACAAAGAACAGCAATATGGGGGCCGAAACCCTGCAAATCCGGGAAGCGGAAATGAATACACTCATGAAGGAATTGAGGAAGGTGGTGGTTGTTGTGTAGTCATGTAAAAATACATTATTTATATATTACATTATATTATTTCAACTTTTTTTTTTAAAAAAAAAACAACGATCATAAAAATCAACCTTTTCCATTAACGTTTATAATTTCTTTGAAACTTAATATTATTGTATTTTTTAACATGTCATTCATTAGGCCACACAAAGTTAATTTTTCGTTTTGCATTATATGAGTTTCAAAATTCCCGGTCGGACTTTTTTTTTTTTTTTTTAATTTATTCTAAATTAATAGCCTTATGTTGCATCTAAGGCCACATAAAGTTAATTTCACGCTTTGCATAACATGGAATCAGAAAATTGGGGGGGTTAACAGTCAGATTTTCTATCGACCCTATCGGATAATGTCGGAAAGCTAATGTCTCCATCGGATGATACCGGATTAATTTATGGGGAAAAATTAAATAACAAAAATACAATAATTGGAAAAATGGGTCGGCGGGTAATGCAAAACGAAAATTTAACTTTGCGTAGCCTTACATAAACGCAAAAGGAATGGATTAGGTAATGCATGTAGATGTTTAATAGACGTGTTTTTTATTTTACAATTAGACTCGTTCGTTTTATCCCTCTCTTTATTGAAACGACGGCTTATTTGTTCATTTTGGGCTTTTAGGTTCCAAAGTGATACTTTGTATCTTTAGTGGTTTACATTTTTCTTATTATATTTTATTATATACTATATTCCTTGCACCTGCCCCTCTCATGTCCATATCAGTTCGAAAGCTCAACTTCTCATTTTTCATTCATCATGAATGTCTATTGTATTAAGAATGCAAGAGCTAGGCTCATTACTTAGTATATTTCTTATTATTATATTTGTTCTTGTCGATATTTCATTACTCATATAAATAATATTGTTTACTAAAAAGTACTTATTGAGTTTTACATTGTCTTTGAGGCTAATTAATTAGTGCGCAATTCAAAAATGGTTTACACTTTTCTTAAATTCTAATTATAATGTAAAGATACTATAGATGCATGTAAATATATGGCTGCTGTCAACATTTTGAAAAAAATTATTGCCTTAACTTTTATCGCTCATATCTTGCTGAGTTTCGAAGCAATTCTTATGATTTAATAGTCAAAGAAAGCTCAAGATCTAAGCTTTCTTTTGACTATTAAAGTATAAAATAGATTCTAAATTCATCGAGATATGTGCAGTGAAAGTTAAAGCATTAATTTTTTTCGAAACGTCAACTGCTTGGTTTTTATTGACGGCATCCCATATATATATATAATATATATATAACTGGCTATTATTTTGTTTTCTAGTACTCACGAGCAGAAGCTCTAATTTCTCTACAGTTGAGATTGGATACATAAAATCCTATTTTTAATTGGACAAACTTGATCATACTACAAAATTAAAAACTGTTTTTTTTTCAATAAAAAAAAATTAAAGATTTTTTTTAAAAGAAACATTTCATTTATTACTTTTATTACTTCCAGAATTCTTTCTGCTAGTAAAAAAAAAATTGAATAATTTAAAATATTAAAAAAATAAGTAATTTTCATTAAGTTTTTGTTTGGTACCTTATTTTCAAGAGAATTCTAACGAGGACAAAATTTTGCTGAGATCTACATTTACAAGCTTGTAATTTTGAAACACCCCAAAATTTTTTCAAGATTCCTTAACTATATTCTTGGTTGCAATTTTTATTTTGTTAAAAAATAATTAATTGACACAAGCATTTGAAATGTTTCAAGTACATTTTTATTGCTATGGCAATGTGCTAATTAATTGATTTGTTTTAATACCAATACAATAATAATGTAACTCAAGTTCTCAAAAGCATTTTTCTAAAAAAATAATTAGCCAGTATTATGTCCTTTTGGGAAGTAACTTTCAGAAATCATATAGTAACTCTGATGCAATACTGTAATAGGTGCTAGTTTGCTTATTGTTAATATCAAAAATAAATATTACTGTTGCTAAATAATTAGCAAATTTTTATACCATGTACAAAAACAAAAAAAAACTTAATATTTATTTTGTTTTCAGATTTTTGTATAGTAGTATGATTAAAGTAGACATGTTTATTTCAATTAAATTTTATATAATTTAGTAAATTTTTACAGTAATATTCAATAAAATTGTAGAAAATTATATAATCATATACATGAAATTATTTACTAAAAAAACTTGAAGTGTTAAAACTCAAACAAGCAAAATATTAATATTAAATAGCCAAAAAGAACCATTTATCTGATAAATTTTGATAAACCAAAATGAATGAGTAAAGGAAAATCTGAAGACACATTTGAAATATTCTTTGAAATTGACTTGATTGACTTTGGGTATGATGAAAGAGAATCAGTAAGATATAGTGATATAAAAAAAGAAGCAATTAAGGAAATAGATAGTAAAACATTTGAACTGTCTTGAAAAATCAGTGATAAGCTTGGTGCTGATTGAATAGATAAAGTTGAAAAGTATTGTCAGGTTAGATTGATGGATGCATTGGAAGCACTTTCAAATATGGATATATAGTTAAACCTCTCTATATGCATGCTCTAGGGACTAGACTTGACTGTGCATTTAAAGAGTTATATGTAGAATATAATAGAACAATCACGTGATATCAGACCAATCTCAATTAATAATCAAGTGATCTCAAAACTGCAAAAAAAGTATATAATCTAACTTTTTGTTATAATTATGGCATTATAAAATATTTTACTTATACAGAATAATTATTATTTTTTTTCTTATATAAATATATTTAATAATTTTTGACTTGAAGTTAAAATGCATTTTATTGATACTATAAAAAATAGGATTCTTTAATTAAAATAACTATTAATTATAGTTTGTTATAATTCTTTAATTTTTTCTCTAATAATTTTTTTGATTTTATAAATGAATTTTAATAATTGTATGCTATGAATAAGTCTTGTGGGTATGGCAATCTTAATTACAAATTTGTTGTATATATTACACGTGTGCAATTACAAAGGTTAATCAATATATTCAGGACTTCAAAATCTTGCATGTAAAGAATACAGAGAGTGTGCATTTAATTCTAAGTCCCGAGCTTGGAACTGGGCCTTGGCATGTATTTAAAGAGGGTACATATAGAGAAGTTTAACTTTAGTTCTTGGAATAGAAAGGATAGTAAAAGACTTGTTGAAAGTGTTAGTAGAAGATGATGATTTTGATGAGTTGAATCATAGTGTGAATTTGTTCAAATCATATAGGCATTTGAATTTTGAAGATCTTGGCAATAGAAATAAGAAAGTAATTTGGTAATGTTAATGACAGATAAATACTTGAAGAGTTATAATAGTAAAGTTGGCTATGATGAAGTCAAGGCTAAGATAGAATTTGTTGAATGAATTATAAAGTTGTTAAATATGAAAAGGAATTGGTAATAAAAGGCTGAATAATAAAATTGGAGAAAAAAAAGTAGTGGTTAATACAAGTGAAAATGAGATACCATAATTTAACAATGGAATATTTAAATGCTTATCTAAGCCAGATGATAAGACAACAAATCTAGAAAAAGTAATAGCTAAATTATGAGGAGTATATTCGATCATAAAAAAACATTATTAATGAAAAATAATAGAAATAATAGGCTTTTAATATTGCTTATGTTTTCGAAAAAATTATATAGAAGGAGTTAGAAACTTCATAAACAAGTTTCTAAGAATCTAGCTTATATTATAGTGGTGAGCAGTATGTGGTATACTTGTTAGAAAAATAAGGCTATAAGCAATCAATTGATAACTTGTGCACATAATATAAGTGATTGATTAAAATTATAAATATAAGATCATTGAAACGTACACAAGAAATTTGTGCCAGATTTGTAGCACATCAAAATTTTTTAAAGTTCAATTACCTAATTTTAACCTTCTATCCTACAATTTTTTTTACTCAAAGGTCAGAATCACACTATATAACAAGTCTTTGATCTTGTATTTAATGTTCTTTTAGATTAGACCAATTTCATTCAATTAATAGACAGTGTGCAAGAACTGGTTTTTCAGAGATTGATCATGGTACCTTTAGCAAAAATCAACATCATGTATTTCTGTCTAATTCAATTCTACTACTAACACTAGCTAGATTTCTCTGATTAACTAGAAATTTTAGATAAGTCAGATTGGTAATATTTGGGACTTATTTGAGTAATTAGAATAATTTTGGTAAATTGCAGAATTTTATAATATTGGCTATAAGGTCATTTCAGGATGTATTGGTAATAATAGTAATATAGATAATTTTTACTAATGTAAATAGCTAGTTTATTAATTATAAATAAAGGCCTTATGGCCCTCTGGAACAGAAAATTTTTGCATTACCTATTAATAAAGTAATATAAATTATATTAGAGATAGTAAATGATATATATGGTCATTTGCCTATTTTGCAAATGACCTAAAACGACTTTAGAATGATAGTTATTATAGTCATTTAATTCTAAGTTATTTGAAAATAGCTTGTTACTAATGATGCCTGATGCATAATACAATCTGTGTTATTGACACATGACCAAACCATTTTATTAGGCAACTTCATATTGATGAATTGATGAACGACAGAACCTATAATGCATGTTAAAACCCATGATGCATAATGAAACCTATGATGCATAATAAAATATATGATGTATAAACCCATGATGCATGATAAAACCAATAATAAATAACAAAACCTATAATGTTTTGATAATATATAAGACTATTATTCATTTTTTTTATAATGTTATAGAACAATAGTTTATTATATTATCTTATTATTTTATTATTTCATTTTTATTGTATTTTATTATTATTGTATTATATTATTATTTTGAGAAGTTAAATACTTAGAATAGTAATACCGCTTATAATGCTTATAATGCTTATATCGCTTATAATGCTTATACTGATTATAATGCTTATAATGATTATAACACTTATGACACTTATAGCGCTTATACCACTTATAACGCTTATACTGCTTATAACACTTATACCGCTTATAATGCTTGTACCACTTATGTTGCTCTTGTAGATTATAGTATTTATTATTGTAAATCAATGCTTATAACGCTTATTCTAAAATGTATTTAAAGACACAGAATTTCCCTTAGTCAAACCAGACCAAGATACCCCACTTCTCTCTATATTTATTATACATCTTGTACTGGGATTTCTTAGAAACAGAAACCTAAGGATAGCTCTATCTTAGATTATTAATAAAGAAACTATTTATCTTAATAACACTAAGTTTATCATCAAGTAATAGTAAAATCAATAATTCCTCATTGAATACTCTAACGAACTGCCCTTAAAGAAGAGTATAATTTCTTACAGACTAAGGAATTAAATCTACCTCTTGGACACCGCTATAAACTGATAAAGGATCCCTGTAGCCGTGTCGTTGTTATAGTAAGGAGGAAAAGAAGGCCTCCCTACTGTAACATTTGGTGCCTTCTGGCAGAAACATTTAAAATATTTGGATATTATTGAAGATATTTGGAAACCTCTACAACTCTAGCTAATGCTGTTCGTCCTGGAAGTCACTTTGCCCAAGAACTCTATAAAACTTATTGCCGCTGCCGTTCGTCCTAGAAGACTCTTTGCCCACAGACTCTATCTATTTAAATTGCTGTTTATTTTACACAACTTTTGCTACTGCTGTTCATCCTAGACTCTTTGCTCAAGGATACTATTTATTTAACTAAACTTACTAACAAGATATTACTAACAATTAATTATTTTGAGATTTAGCCAGAAGTCATAAGGCATATGACTACTGATATTAATGAACTATATAATCGACATATTAGAAACCATCTAGTAGAATATCATCAAAGCTCTGCTCTTCCCTATCACACTCTTCAACTATGTGCTCCTAATCTTTCTTGTCAAGAGTGTTATCCCCTCTTCGAACTAGTGATTGAATTTTTGCTTGAACACCTTTTGAAAGGTTTTGGCATTGGTATTCTGGTACCTACTCTGCTGATTCCTACACCTCCCAAACCACTGGCAATTTTAGTCGTCTGACTGCTACTAGAGACTTTACTACTATTCGTACTTGTATTCGAGATATTATTTTTAGCTGCAGTTATCAAACAGAACTTGATAACCCAAGAAAAATTGCCCTTGTATTTTCCAACGTTTTACCCATTGAACTACTTTACCTCTTCTTGATTTTGGAGACTATACTACCTTTGACCCATATCTAGATGCTGACACTACAAAATATAGTCCTCAATATCCAGACTTAGGATCTTCTATCATTAAAGGATCTAACAATACTTTTAATACTGTACCTCTTCTTATCCTTCCTGAAGCACGTTCAACTACTCTTTTTGGTTTTAACCTACACCCTTTTAGTGAAGATAATAGTGTTATTAGTTCTCATTCCCCTTATGTCCAACATACTAGCCTACCTGCAAGTTCTACAACTTTAACACCTAATCGAGCTGCAGTAGACCTTGAAAATTTCTTTGAAACTATTTCTACTTTTAATTTAGATAGACTTTTACTAGACACTACTGAAGAAACTAGTGAAAAAAACCAAGAACTTTCTTCAACCCCACCTGTGGACAACTTACCTCCTAACATGGCTGAATAAGCTATCGCCGATGCTACTACTGCTATTAATACCCTAGCTGCTGTATTTGTACATAGAGGAGTTGAAAAGAACGACCTCTCTGTTAATTTTTTTAATGGTGATGGAACCCAAAACCCACTCAAATGGTATTCTGAGTTTAAGTACTGCTGTTGCCAATCGATAGAATGCTACTCAGAAATTAGAACTTGTTCCTGTATATTTGAAAGGAATTGCTTTAGACTGGTTTTCCTTCCTTGCAGATAAACCTACTGTTTTTAGCGATAAGGACAATACCAATATTAGTTTTAAATACTTGTTTCTAGACCGATTCGGCACCCCAAAACAAAAAGTTATGTGGCAAAAGCAACTTTTTGATATCAAACAAGGTGCCAACTCAGTTGATGACTATATTAACCGGTTTAGAAAACTGAAGTGACGTGTTGACCCTGAAGATGCCTTCACTGATAACTTTGTAATCCAACTCTTTATCCAAGGCCTTCGTCCTGAGTTTGCTGTAAATGTACAAGCCTCTGAACCTGCTGATTTTGATGATGCTATGAAAACTGCTCGCAAATGGAAAACTGGAAAACTTATGGCTTCCCCTAACACAGATACAGACCAAGTTATCAAACAATTAACTGAACAAATTGCTCAACTTAGTATTAACCTTGCCCAGAAGCAACCCCTGATAACCTATCTGTGAACTATGCCGATTCTTCTAAACAAGCCAATCCAATTAAACAACCTCCTACCTGTCATTATTTTGGTCGAACTAGACACTTTATTGCACATTGCTGTTTTAAAAAGAAGAATCAAAGTAATGAACGAGGAAGAAACAAACAATCCAACAACAACAATTATCGACATGACTCTTATAGAAATAGATCTAGCCGTTGAGACAGCAAAGACAAGATTATTATAATAGAGATAGAGGCCACTCTAGAAATAAAGATAATCATAATAACAGAGATGACTACTGCTCTAGAAGTTGAGACCGATCTTCTTCTTGGAGACCTAATAACAGAACCACTCACCATACTATAGAAATGTTAATTATCTTGATGGAACTCCTTCTACTACTACTACTACTAACCAACCTCTTCATCCACAAAAATGGAAAACATTCCTAGACAATCCTTCTATTCGCACTGCCCTATCTTCTTATTTGTATAAAGAAGCTAAAACTGCTAATTTGATCCAGACATCTGCTTATACCCAGTGTTCGAAATTTCAGACTCAAACACTGTTCTCATGAGAACAAAAAAAAAAAAAAAAAAAAAAAAAAAAAAAAAAAAAAAAAAAAAAAAAAAAAAAAAAAAAAAAAATTAAAAAATATATCATATAATGTACATGTATTGAAAATATATGCACCTTTTTATCTCCATATTATAATATTTAATATTCTAATATTACCTATAAATGGTATTAGATAAATATAAAAATTTGACATAATTCTATTAATGCATCTATATATTATGAAAATACATTAGAGCATCATACATGCTATAGTAATTATATGTAAGTTTAACTAAATAATTTTGATAATAAATTATAATAATTAGTTATATTTATTTATTTTGAAATATTATGTAGTTACTAATTACTACTTATGAGAACACTATTTTTATTTTACTGTTCTCAAAAAAATTTTAATAGTGAACAGTAAAAAATTTTTACTGTGCACAAATTTAAAACAGTGTTCTCATGAGAACTCAGAGAACACTAATTTCGAACACTGCTTATACCACACCTGTCAAATGTAATATCAAAATTAACCAGAAACTACATAAAGCTATTATTAACAGTGGAGCCTCCATCAGTATAATTGCACACCAACTGGTCCAGGATCTAGGACTAAAAATAAAACAAGCCTCTCTTAGCCTTACCATACCTGCAACTGGAACCTCTTCTCATCCTTTAGAAATTATTCGAGACTTACCCATAGAAATAGATGGTGTTATTATCCCTATTACTGTTGAAGTAGTCCCTGCTACCTCTTATTCATTATTGCTTGGAAATGACTAGTCAAAGAAAGTTGAAGCTAGTTATAATTGGAAAAATAGATGCTATTCTTTTAAATGGAAAAACAAGAAACATAAAATCTCTACCTCCTATGAAAGCAACCAACCATTACTTTCACAACCCACTGTTACTGACCCTGCTGAATTAGATACTTATGAACAGGAATACTTAGTCCCTCAAGAAGCTTATGCTTTTATTGCTACCCAAGAACCAGACATTACCTCTACCTCTGATAATGATGACAACCCATGGATTATTCACCAACCTAGACATAGGAAGCGTGCCCCTTCTAACCCTCATGTATATGGCAATTGTGGCTCACCTGAGCATCTCTTTGCCAACTGTCCTACCAACCGTTGCAACCATTGTCGACAGGATAAACTTATTGCTGTCCACTGCCCACAACAAGTACCAAACGAACCTCTTGCCATACCTGCAATGGTAATGACCATTTGTATCAAAACTGCTCTGAAAACATTTGTCATACCTGTAGAACAACTGGACATATTGTTGTTGACTGTTTCTTTGGAGCCCTTAAGGAACAGAACTGAATCTGCCAATGTGGATGTAATCCTAATGATATTGAAGCCCATAGAATGTATAACTTTAGTACAAGGCGTACTCACTACTGTTATCATTGCAAGAAACCAAATAGACCAGAAGACCTACAAGTTCTTAACAACCAGTTTGTTTGTTGAGGATGTGTCTCTGACTACTATTATGCACTCCCTTCTGAAGACCCTCAATGCATATATTATTATAGTCATGGAGAAGGATGTGGAACTCTTGTTCAATTTAAAATCTGTAAAGAAACCAGACCTACCTCTAAAATGCATAATTTAGAAAACCTAGAACAAGACCTTTGGTTTTGTGACTTTGAACACCTCTATGCTTATAAAGCAGGCCAGGATATCTTCTATAATTCTAATTATAATTTGTGGACTAGAATCAGTCATTATACTGAGTCCAACTGAAGTGCTGGATTTCTGTATGAAATGAACCAGACTTGTATCTTTCAACTTGCAAAGATTTTCTTACAAGAATTAGACCAAAGCATAACTGAAACCTTAAAACCTTTAATGACTGATTGTATTAATCAACCTTGGAGTCCAGAAAAAATGTCATTAGTACTTCATGCTGAGCATGGTATATTGGAAGAGAATGAAGAATTTCAATTACAACAGACCCTTGAAATTTCCTTTGACACTAGCCATCCTGAATTCTGTAAAGAAACTGCTCTTGCTAATCTTAGAAGAAACTTTTCAGACACACCCATCGACCTTTGCAAGGAATATCTTCATGTTAACATCAGGAAGAACTTGATAAACATGCCGGATATTGTACTGACTATGTACCTCCTCCACCACCAATATTTGAACTAGAAACCATATCTTTAGAACCTGTACCAAATGACCCAGATATTGTTACTAAAAAAGTTTTTGAAACATTGCAACAACAAGTTGTCCAACAGAACCAGACCATTGAACAACTTCAACAAGTTCAAAAACTTGAGAACTTTAATCAACAATTGCTTCACCTTATCCACCAAGACACTCAATACCTACAACAAAGAACTGAAACTCTTATCACTCTTCTTACAGATACAAATTTTTAGATAATTCTAGGCATAATGACAAACTACCTGTTGACTCAGACAATTGTATTAACAGACCTCTTAAGCCCCCTGAACACCCTATAAATTTAATACATACCCCTGTATATAGTATAGATCCCCTTATCCCCTATGAAGAATACACTTTGACCCCAACTACTTCATTAAACACAGGTCCTCTTGCTGCAGACCAAGGACTTAAATTTAAACATTTACTTGAGAAATTTGCAGACATTGATAAATTAGAAAGAACTTATTTAGTTTTTCATCATATTTTCACTGAAGATGTACCACCCATTCATTCTAGACCTTACTCAATGCCCCCAAGTGAACAGATATTTATTAAAGAGGAAATCCAACGAATAATGAAACATAAACTTATCTGACCTTCAAACAGTCCCTGGACTTCTCCTGTTGTTTTAGTCAAGAAGAAAAATGGTAAATTATCTTTTGTGTAGATTACTGAAAGCTTAACAACGTTACTAAAAAGGATACATACCCTCTACCTCGCATTGATGAATTTTTAAATACCCTTGCTGGATCACATTGGTTTTCCATTTTGGATCTTGCAAGTAGATATTGGCAAGTGGCTATGCACCTTCGTGATAAAGAAAAGACTGCTTTTGTAACTTGCTATAGAACTTATGAGTTCAATGTGATGCCTTTTGGACTTTGTAATGCCCTTGCAATATTCCAAAGACTAATGGACTGAGTATAAGATGGAATTGCTTGGAAACTTGTAGTAGTATACTTAGATGATACTATAGTATATTCTCAAACATTTGATGACCACCTAAAGCACTTGAATAAAGTGTTTCAAAAAATCAAGCAAGCTGGATTACGATTTAACATCGAGAAATGTAACTTTTGGATGCAAAGATTACCCTTCTTAGGCCATATAATCGCATCTAGTGGAATAGCTCCTGATCATACCAAAATTGAAGCTATACAAAAGATTCAACCTCCACAGAATATAACTCAACTTCGCTTATTCTTAGGGTTAGCTGAATATTATAGTCAATTTATCCAAAACTTCTCTGCTATTGCTTAACCGTTAAATTAATTGTTACAAAAAGATGAACCATATCAATGGACCCATATTCAACAAGAAGCTTTTGATGAATTAAAAGGCTAACTTACTGCTGCACCTATATTAGCCTACCCTAATTTTAGGAAGACCTTTATTCTGGCTTCTGATACTTTTTACTATGGATTTGGTGCTACTCTTAGTCAATTAGACCAAAACTATAAGGAACACCCTATTGCTTATGCAAGCAAAAGCCTACAAAAAGAAGAAGTAAACTATGGCGCAACTGAATTGGAATGTGCTGCTGTAGTATGGTCAATCGAACATTTTTATAAATACTTAAGCGCTATCAAGTTCATCTTAGTTAAAGACCATTTAGCATTGAAATGGCTATGTACTGCTGAACCTAAAGGAAGAATTGGAAGATGGATTCTTAAACTTCAACCTTACAACTTTGAAATCTTTCACAAACCTGGAAGAATTCACTCGAATGTTGATGCTCTACCACGCCTACTAACCCAGACAACTAAATCATCTAAATCATGAATTTAAATCGATATAATCAACTTTATGATTACCTAGAATCAGACAACTTACCAGACGAATTTACAGACTATGAAAAGAAACAATTAATTAACCAGGCTCGATATTTTGAAATTAGATATAACCTTTTATATAAAAAGAACAGAAAAGATCCAGAACACCCTTTTCGAGTTATTAAATGGACAGAAGTAGAACTGATCCTATACATGATGCATATACACCCTACTGCTAGACATTTGGGAACTGACAATATATACTATAAAATAGCTGAACATTATTATTGGGATCAAATGTATCGAGATGTCCAAGGATATGTAAAGACTTGTAAGACATGCCAAATAAGACTAAAAGGTCGAAGAAAACCTCTTCACCCTATTCAAATAGAATGCGCTTTTGAGAGAATTGGAATTGACCTTGTCGGACCCCTACCAATAACCGCTCGAACCAACTGCTATATCACTATTGCTACTGACTATCTAACAAGATGGCCAGAAGCCAAAGCTGTTCCTGATGCTGTAGCTAATACTCTTGCTCAATTTATTTTTGAAGAAATTATCTGTAGACACGAAACTTCAAAGATTATACTCTCTGATCAAGGAAGAAACTTTATTAGTGAAACTATACGGATATTATGTGAAAAGTTTCTTATTAAACATAAATTCTCTTCACCATACTACCCAAAAAAAATAGAATGGTTGAAAGACTTAATCAAACGTTATGTGAATCTCTTGCAAAAGTAAAAGAAACAGATGATTGGGATTTACACATACCTGCTGTTCTCTTAGCTTATCGAACAAAGAGACATGCTACTACTAGATATACTCCATTCCAGTTAGTTTATGGAAGACAAGCCACACTACTCATAGAAGTACTTATCCCCGTATACTCTAAAGAAAATGAAGATACAGAAATAAATATACAAGACAGTATATTACAACGAGCTTACGAGTTAATAGAAAAATTACCAACCATACAAGAAGAAGCCCGAGAAAATACTAGAAAATCACAAGAAAAACAGAAAAAGTACTTTGATAAAAAGTGAAAGAAGAAACCTTTGAAATTGGTGAAAAAGTATGGATACAACAAAAAGAAATAGAAATGTCTCGCTCTGCTAAATTTGCAAATAAAAGAATTAGACCCTTTATAATCCAAGAAAAATTAAACAATAGTGCTTATAAACTTCAAGATATGGAAGGAAAAACCTTACAGAAATATTATAATAGCGATAGACTTGCTAAATATTATGAGAAACAGACATGGGAACCTATAATTGTAATTGAAAGTTAGAAATTTCTGAAAGAAATTTATTGTGAAAAGGAGTGATATTTGTGTAAAACTTTGTACACTGTCCTATGAAAATCATTGTATTATACTAACATTTATATAATCCTATACTCCGATTGAAATTTTTTTAAAATATTATCAAACCCCTAAAAATAGAATCTACTACCCTTCAACCCAATACTATACTCGCTCTTCGAAACTTTCTTTCTACATTATTTGGAGACAGGACCCTGCTGCCCAATACAATTTAGGAATTTTTAGTCAAAATATAATCCTATGGGATGACCAAAATCCAAAACAAGTAATTGATGTTACCCCGAATGAAGAAACAGAACCCCTTGTTGAACTTAATGAATTACTGCGACTATTCAATGAAGATATAGAAGCTCTTTTATCTGATGAACCGACTGAGAAACCCAAGGAGATAATACCATTATTAAAAGACTTGACTCAGACTCTTAACCCACAAAAGTCTACCTGAACTAATCCTTTTCTTCGCAAAACTTGGACCACACAAGTTGATAAAATCCTACAAGACTTACCCAAGTTTAAACAATCTCGACGTGGACAAAGACAGGCTATTGAAGCCCATTATTATTTAGGAACCATAATAAAGAAACAACCAAACATAGAGCCCAGATTAGAGAACAAATTCGAAAAGTAAAAGGTGACCGAAAAACCCAAAACATCTGGAAAGGAGCTCAAAGAATCAGAAAAGTCTTTATGATTTGTCCAAAGGACCTAATGTACCAAACTAATTATCTTTCTGTAACCCAAGTAATTAAATTGAAAGATGAAGTTTATACAGCTCTATTGGAAGAATTAGAAAAGAAAGTTACAGAGTAAATTTTCTTAAGGGGACAGAAATGTTATAGAATGATAGTTTATTATATTATCTTATTATTTTATTATTTCATTTTTAT
Organism: Gigaspora rosea; assembly: GCA_003550325.1. Taxonomy (NCBI): domain Eukaryota; kingdom Fungi; phylum Glomeromycota; class Glomeromycetes; order Diversisporales; family Gigasporaceae; genus Gigaspora; species Gigaspora rosea. Next base: position 403,503 of record QKWP01000040.1, read on the forward strand.
TGTATTTTATTATTATTGTATTATATTATTATCTTGAGAAGTTAAATACTTAAAATAGTAATACTGTTTATATAATGCTTATATTGCTTATAACACTTATACCAATTATAACACTTATAACGATTATAACGCTTATAACGATTATAACACTTATGACACTTATAGCGCTTATACCGCTTATAACGCTTATACTACTTATAATGCTTATACTGCTTATAACACTTGTACTACTTATGTTGCTCTTGTAGATTATAGTATTTATCATTGTAAATCAATGCTTATAATCCTTATTCTAAAATGTATTTAAAGACACAGAATTTCCCTTAGTCAAACCAGACCAAGACACCCCACTTCTCTATATTTATTATACATCTTGTACTGGAATTTCTTAGGAACAGAAACCTAAGAATAGCCCTATCTTAGATTATTAATAAAGAAACTATTTATCTTAAAAACATTAAGTTTATCATCAAGTATTAGTAAAATCGATAATTCCTCATTGAATACTCTAACGAACTGCCTTTAGAGAAGAGTATAATTTCTTACAGACTAAGGAATTATACCTACCTCTTGGACACTGCTATAAACTGATAAAGGATCCCTGTAGCAGTGTTATTGTTATAGTAAAGAGTAAAAAAAGGCCTCCTTACTGTAACAATAACAAAAATAAATTAGTTCATGTAAAGTTAATTTTTTGTTCATTATTATATCTTTCTAGTTTTTATCTTTTTGACATTGATCTGATATTGCATGATAATTTGCAACAATCACTCAGATATACCCAATAGGTGTTCTACAGTTGTTCTACAAATTGGCAGTATTATAGTATTTTATTATTATGTCCTATTTTGACATAGTTTAAGGCATAGTTGGGTGATTTTAACCCTCAACAAGAGTACTTTTCTCGTACTTTTAATGCATATTATAAACTCTTAACAAGTATATGAACCTCTTAGTGTGTGAATTAAACACCTAACAGGTAATTAAAACCTCAGTACAATTTAAAGATATTTGAGAGTATAGTTTTAGTCTGCAAATAAAATAACAGTTGTACATAGTATTAGTGTTATTATTGATAGTTCAAAAAATTATGTGTTCAGACAATTGATTCTATGCAAATTTTATAGGAAGGCTGCCAAAATTCTGGGTTATATGCATCAGATCTAGAATGGTGTTTAGCCTTAGCTATTAGCAGGTTCTATAGCAAATTACTTAATGAATGAATATGATTTTATTAGTAAAATTTTTATAGTTTTGGGGCAAAATCGATCAATTCCAATTCAGCTGACCTTGATTCCAATGCACTCTAATGTATCCTGACCTGGAATTTGGGGACCCCTGTATAAGTTGATCCTACACTCTACTGTTGCTAGTAAAATACTAGCAATAAAAGATAATCTGTTTAGATTCAATGTAAAAGCTTTTTCATCAAGAGTTCATCATCTTAACTAGTGCTCCCACAAAAAATTGATTATGCTGTAATTCTGTAATTTTGACCAATCAAATTTAGGATCAAGTGTAATATGATAATTAAAACAAATGTGTTTTGTTTTATAAGTAAAAATACGTATAAAATTAAGGCTAAGAAACTGTGTTATAATTAGGGTTAGGGTTAAAAAATATAGTAGCCATTGTGGCTATTAATAAAATTTCATGAAAACATTTTTAATTAGGACGCAATAGGTGGTTTCCTAACAAAAATTTAGAGCTATCTGTTTTTTGTAAAGATCTTAAAATTCAATCGGTTAAAATTAACAGGTTGTGAAAAATTTTTTTGTGTTGGAGAGCTAGGGTGTTAGTTTTATCAATAGTCAGGGTTGTGTCAAGAATTTTGTCAATTATCAAGGGTTTTATCGATCATCAAGGGCTTCATTAATCATCAAGGGTTTCATCAAGCATTAAGAGTTTCATTAATCGTTAAGGGTTTCATTAGACGCAAATTTGACGAAACCTTTCGTCATCATGAAAATAATTGCGTCAGGCATCATTACTCGTGACCAAATGACTCAGGTCATTTGAAAAAGACCTGGGTCATTTGAGAATACCTGAGTCATTTGCAATCAGTGGATTGTGTATAATCAGATGCTGTGCATGCATAGAGACCTGACTCAGTCAGATAATAGTGGTCTGGAAGGGCCAGATATTGATCCAAATTATGACCCAGGTCAACGAGTCATATAGAGACCTATAAATTTTAATAATATTTATCGAGGTTATGCATTTAAATAAGCCATTCGAGTTATGAATATTATTATTTAATTTTATATATTTTACAACACTTAATGAATATAAAACATTTTGTAATCTAGGTCTGAAATAAGTTATTCGAGTTATGATATTTACTATTTAACTTCACTTACTTATAGAACTTAGTGGTATAAAAAACATTTATTAATCTAAGATCTAAATTAAGTTATTCGCAAACATTTATAATAATAATTCACGAATATAAAGGATGTTTATTAATTTAAGAATTGATAATATGATTCATAAATATTGACTGTTTAATTCACCATAGCAATTTTTTTTGAGTTCCATAAGTGCTATGATTATAATAAAGTAGTCAATTCAACTTCATTATATTTCATAGAACTTTTTTTTTTTTAAAAAAACCCAAAGCTGGGGACGTCATGCGACGCTCTTTATTAAGGTCTTTTTACATTACATATAAATTCGGTTTTCCTAGCTAAACTATACTACCCTCCAATCGTCTGCTTAACTCAGCTGACTCCAGCAGGCCCACCACGCTAGTGCCCCGTACCTATCGGATCATAGGCAGCTTTAAGGAACTCCATATTCCGTCTGGTTGCTTTATAGGTTGGCCATTTTTCATCTTCCCCGGGAGCTACTTTCTATTTTTGGTTGGTGTAGTGTTGTCAGGTGCCCCGTATATATTTTTCTTTGTTTTCTTGTACTTATTCTTGTTTTCCTTTTATAGTGGATAGTCCTTATGTTTACGACGTTTCTTGTCAGATTTTTTCCTTTTCTGTACGCCGCATGACTAAAGAGGCTATGTTATGCAACTCATTGACGTTGTAGTACCTTTTTCGTAAATGGGGAGAAGTGCAATTCCTCATCACAGACCCTTACTATTTGTGATCCCAACACGGTTTTTGTCATTCACTGGACTCGAACCAGTGATCTTGCGAATACGACCCCGGAGCGCTAACCACTGAGCTATCCGACCCAGGGTCTTTTCATGGAACTTATTAATTATTCACCGTATTTCCCTTTTATAGATAAATAAATTTCATAAAATATGACGAACATAGGGTGGCTATTTATGTTGTATTCGCGGACTCAAAGATTGTCGATCCAAATAAATCAAAGTTCAATAATCTAAGTATTTAAAATAATCTATTCATTAATATTGCTTTTAATTTCAATTGGTAAGGATTCATTAACCTAAACTTTTAAAATAAGCTATTCATAAGATATACTATTTAATCACATTAATATTGTAAATATAAAGAATTTTTATTAATTTAATTGAACAATTCGCAAAAGAAGGAGAATTTGTATTAATAAAATACATAACACTTAATATAAATTACATATAAAATGCAAAAATTAGCATTCCTAACTATGTAAAGTTAATTTTTTATTTTTATTAAGTTAAAAGTTGTAGAACTAGTTTTTGTAATTCTAATAATAGCTAGATCGGTAAAATTAGTTAGGTAAATAAAAAGTTACAAGTAATTAAAATTCAAAAAATTTTATAAAACTATAGGAATCATGATTCCTGTATTAACTTATTTTATTATGTTTTATTATAAAAATTTCCCCCGGTTAAAATTCTCCTTCTATCACGAATTGTCAATTAAGTTAATTCATTACTATTTAAATATTTATTTTATTTGCATCCGGTTAGTTGGGAGCATAAAAATTATTGGCATTTACATATATTAATACGACTAAATACCCTGGTTAATTATATACAACACTACATTTTTGATGACCAACTAAATTACTATATCTCTAGCTTTAATATAAAATTTTAAATGATCTAATAGGTCATTTCACTTTTTGAAATGACCAAAATCTGGTCATTATTCATTTGAATCACGAGGTCATTTCAGGTCATTTACCATCCCTGAGTCATACAAATTATAAACCACATTCGTTTATTAACCACTCAGCCAAATCTAACATGCCTCTTCCGATTTCGTCTTTCAGATTCTGTCAGTCGGTTTCTCTATTGCTGCGGAAATTTTGACCGACCGACTCTCGTCCGACAACGTTCTACAAGACGAATGCCTAAGGCTTGCATAGTTAATAGAGAATTTTAAACATATCTTTATTCTTGGACATCTTATGAATAACTTGTAAAATTTTCAAGAAATTCCATATCTTTATAATACATTGGACCATTTAGAATGGATGAATGGACTATTTAATAATAGTATGATAAAACATTAGTGCAATAATATATCGTCGAAAATTGATGGGTTGTGTAACATAAAAATCTGCGATATATCAAATTCCAGAATTCTATAGTTTGCTAACATAGGTTTGATTACTTAGCCCAAATACACATGTTAACGTTAATCAATAAGATGCATGCATAATGTACAAGTATAGAAAGAATGATGTGTTGAATAAAATGGATTTCTTTTTGAAATTCTGAAGGAACTATGGCTAAACACAATCTAACATTCATTCCATTGAAAAGTACTATGTAATACATTCCATTTCCCCAAAATTCATTTAAACGATTTTAACATTCCTACCAGTCGTTTCGATACTTTACTCACAAACCATATTACAATTAATCGGACTATCATTTACTAAAAAGGAATAGTGCGGATCTGTCAATCGCATAAAGGTTTTCCCGAAGTACGACAATGATAATTAAATACAGATAATTATAATAAACAATAATATTATAAAGAAGACGATTAAGGAAAACTATATTAATAATAAAAATAAGAAAAACGATAAAAAGAAAAATTAAAAATATGTAAATATCACAGCGCAGAAAGGTTACAAGAAACGGTATCGATTAACAGTTTGCCATCGAGAAATTTAGTAAGCTTTTCAAATGCTTTGCGATATAAAAATGAAGCTTCTTGTAACTCAAGTCATTTTTAAAAATTTATTGAATAAAAGTATCTGACAAAATAAGAATTCAATTAAGAGTATTTTTAAATTATTTTTATTAATTTGTTAAGCTAATTTTAAATCTACTTATTAAAAGGAATTTGTATTATCTATCAAACCGAATCAATTTGATCGGGAATCTATGAAAATTCTATTTAAACATACAGTATAAATAACTAAATTACACTTTAATTACAAAAAAAAAACAAGAATAAAACTCGTCGTGTAATAAAGCTTTAAATAATGTCTATTGAAGATCTTTGTTTAATTCTATCTCTGCAGATTTTCGATAATAAATAAATGATTTATATTCATCTTTTTCAACTCCCATCCCATTAAGATAACAATATCCAACCATGTATGTTCCACCAGTGTACCCCATCTCTGCAGATTTATGATAATAAATGAATGCCTTATGTTCATCCCTTTCAACTCCAATCCCATAACGGTAACAATGTCCAACATTATAAGTTCCCCTATCATCACCCATCTCTGCAGATTTTTGATAACAAACGAATGCTTTATATTCGTTTTTTTCAACCCATTTACCATAATAAAAACAACTTGCAAGAATAATTTGAACCGTAGGATTGATTTTATCATTTAAACAAAATTTGACAATATTATCAGGATTTTGCTTCTTCTTTAGTAGAAATTGTTCTATCGTATAAAGTATTGAACGGGAATATTTGCCTTTCAATTTTTCTTCGTTATATAAATTACACATTTCTTTAACTACTTCATTAAGAAAATCCTGTGAAAAGTCTTGAAACTTGCTATCTTCTAAATACAATTGGGTAACATCGTTAGCAATTTGAGTAAAATCGGATGATCCGTTAATTTTTTCTGACGGTTTTACAAAAAGGTTATTATAAATTGACATTTTGTCGCGGGAAAAATTGTTTACATGCTAGGAATCAATCAAATTTATTAAATTTTTGAAGTTATGTATTACGTTGCACAGCATTCATTTTTATAATTTATCATTATTGGAGCAATATATACATGCATACTTATTTTTAACGAAAATAATAAAAATAATACAAACCTAAACAGGAAAATACCACCGTAAATTCTAGAAATAACGCCCAGGGTGTAATTTCCTAAAATTAAGCTTAATTGGGCAATTACTCGTATATAACGCCTCTGATGACGGTAGCCTAAAAAGGAAATGATTATAACTTTGGGGGACCAATATGCTTTTCGATTTCTTTGTTTGGGGTCGCTTAAAGCCACCGTTGCATACCATCAATCAAATCGCAAATTTTTTTGTTTACACGAATCAGCCGAGGAAGCAAAAAAGGTAAAAAAAAAAATGTGAAAGATACGAAAAATGTATGCTTAAACCTATCTTGGTAAATTATGAAAAAATGTCGGAGGTCGATTTTACGTATAGAGATCTTCTAACCTTAGCCCATACGATCCCTCAACTGATCTTAACCATTAACAATAATAATTCTTTATGATGTACCCGCCCCCTAAATGGGAAAATCACCCTCTGAAAAAGTTTTTTTTTTAGTTTTGAAAAAAACGTGATTAAAGTTTGTGCTACTGAAATTTTAGTTCCAGATTTTTGGTTTATTTGTAGATACATTAAAAACTTTTTGTAAGACAAAAATCACTCACTTGGATTCAACTCGTCAAGTTAAATTGACAATCTTCCAATTGGTTGTTATTCTATTATTCTATTTTTAGAATAGTGATACAAATCGAAAATCGAAAATTCGATTAGTTGGTCTATTTGAAAAATTTTTGCATTTATAATAAAAATCGATTAATATCGATTAATCGTTTGTTGACAATCAATCAATTAAAATTTTTAAACCACCAAATATTTTAGAGCGCTATATCTTTGAAAAATTGATTTTTCAAATCTAAAAATTCAAAATTTTATTAAGCCAATGTATTATAAAAATTGTATTGCACATAAATAAGAATTAATACTTTAACCTGAATTAAAAATTTTAAGTTTGGATACAAAATGCAAAACGGTGGTTTTCCTAGTCCATTCTCTAAATGAGAAAATTTTAGCCCTGTGAGGTTAAGGCGTGCTATAATGGGTTGAAATTTAGGAAAGGAGATATAACTTTGGCTATTTTTTGATTTTTTGTGCAACTCGCCTAAATGTCGCTAATGTTGTAAGCCTCATGAGTTTAGTCGGCTAACGGTAATGCAAACCGAAAAATTAACTTTGTGTGGCCTAATAGTACGTGTAGCTATTAATTTCAAATGGTTATTATTTTAACTTAAATGCAAAGAGAAACCTAAAATATATTTTATTTGTACGTAAACTAGCGTCGAAAGGTGTTTTTAATGGGATAATGATGTGGAATAAGAGATTGTACAAGATATTTAGGTTCTAAATTCGATATATATCAGGGATGGTAAATGACCTGGTCATTTGCCAATTTTTCAAATGACCTCATATGACCTCAAAATGACCGCTCATTTGAGGTCATCCAAATTTTGGTCATTTGGAAATGACTCGTGACAAAATGGTCATTTCCAAATGGCCGGGGTCATTTGTCATTAGGTCATTTTGCATAAAGTTGACATCCTACCGATCACAAAAAAACTTGTATAATGCATGTTTTAAATATTGCGTATTTTCGCATCATTTCTCAATTCACGTCGATTATTAATTAGCGTGCCATTAGTAAATTTGAAATGATCTATATCATTTTATAATCGGTATATTGTTATTCACGAACTTTTTCTTATTTTTTTTTAAAATACATTGTTTTTTTGTCTAGTGTTTTTTTTAATCACTTCATACCTGATCTTATGATTCGATTAGGATGTCATTTTACAACCAGTCTGGAAATGACCTAGTCATTTAGCCAAAATACAAATGGCAATCATTCATCAAATGATTCAGTATTTATCATGTGTAATAATTTTTATTAGATAGCATCTAGCAACGTTTTATTTTACGAAGAACAATAATCAATTTTGATTGACTAAAAGTATTAGATAATCGATAACCAGAGTTAAATGACCTTAAGCCATTTGGGCCGTGAAATGACCAATGACTGATCTTTTGTCATTTGAGTCATTTGGGTCATTTAAAGTTATTTACCATCCCTGATATTTATAGGGCTACGCAAAGTTAATTTTTCGTTTTGCATTACATGGTAGGATTTTTTTTTTTTTAATTTACTGTAAATTAATAGCACATCTAAGGTTATACAAGGTTAATTCATTTTACACAAAAAGGAATCAAAAAATTGGGTCAGCAGTCATATTTTTTCCGTCAGTCCTATCGGACAATTACAAGAAATTAAGGTCTCCATCGGGTGACACCAGATGAGAATAGCAGAAAAAAAATAATTGCCAAAAATCGAATATTGGCATAATTGTAATCTAAAAAAAAAATTTGAAAAATTGAAAAAATGGGTTGGCGGGTAATACAAAACGAAAAATCAACTTGTGTGCCTAAAATATGACAATTTTGTTAATGCTGATAGTATATTAGTTAACAAATTATCTAAATTAATAAAGGCATGATTTATTTATGTCGTAAAGACATATGGCAGCATTTATTTCGAACTTTTAATATAAGATTAATTAAATTTTTTAACTTACGCTTCAATTAAATTTTTAACTTTCGCTTCAATTCATATCTTTTAAAATTCACAATTTGTTTGGCTGATCAACATGTGTCATATTTTCCATATTTGGGACGGTACTGTCTGTAGATATAGCCAGTCAATAGATATTAACCTTAAGCGACCGGTTAAAATTATAGCCGGTGCAAGATTTTAATTTCAATTGTAAAAATCATATGTCGACAATCGATGTCAGGTGATACAGATCTTTTGGAGGTAGTCATGGGTTCATTATTATAAACATTAATATAAATTATTTTGTCACTATTTAGATTTTGCTTAATTGTTTAAATAATTGATAAGCTACAACCGGTTATTCATTCGTGGCTATCGACAATTACTGACCAATAGCCAACATAGCCGAACGCATGTAAACTTACAGGCTAACTTTCTTCTCATTGATCAATCACTAACAATTGTATTTATACGGTTTTAGTACCTTTTAAAAATGTAACATTTCACAAGTAAAAATAAAAATTAAGTCCGTATCTATCGTAAAGACTAACAGTTACTATGCAAAATAATCCAAAAAGATCCAAATCTGGAGGTACTTTGCTTAGAAGGTAAAATTTCTACGTATATTATAACTATAGAACTATATATAATTTTTATAAAAAATACCAATAAACAAACTTCTTTTTTAAGAATAAATAAAACGCTTTACTGAGCTACGTATACAATGTTTTAGAACATAGTGTAAAGAACTTTTAATGTGTAAAAGTGAAGTTAGTTATAAACAACAAAAACGTTTGAAAATTTTAGAGATTACAACAAACTTTGTATAGTCTAATTGATTTTTTTACAATAAGCGTTAATTATAATACAGTAGGCTATATGATTTCAGATCTCATATTACTTCGGTATAATAAATGAAATAAGGTTTAGGAAAACATTCAGTGCACAACACTTGAAGACCAAAATAATTATAGCATATCAGCGGATCGGCATAATTGGGTAAATCGACCAATCATGATCGAGGATTATCAAAAAAATTTTACACGAAAATTTATTATAGAGCGAATTTTCACCAAAACGACCTTTTTAACCAGCTTTGCATTTATAATTAAGTAGGTAGAACATTATGAAATTCATGTAATTAATTAGAAGCAAAAAGTAGGTTAAAAATGTCATTTTTTTGAAAATTAGCTTCCGAATTTACCCTTGATAGTTACCAACCATCTAACAATGCCCAACCCATCCTAAAACGCCCGAATATTTCAACAAACAGTAAAAGTACTTCTTTCTACAGCTTGGCATAGCTCTTTTATTGAGTTTTTTTTTTGGTTTTTTAACTCATCTAGACATCAAAGAAGCCCTTTTGTTAGTTGTAACAAGTGCTTCATTTGTTAGTTTTCAACATCACTTAGGAGCAACTTTTTGTATAACAGTTTATCAAAAAAGGCCCAATTGTGCTGATCCACTAATATGAAAGCAATAGCTATTGATACAGAAAAGGTATTCAAAAAAATAAAGCTGCTAACTTGTAGTTTAGTTAAATTACTACAATTTAGCAGCTTTGTTTTTTAAAAAAATTATTTTTTTTTTAATTTATAAAATTTTAAAGATATTTTATTTTTATATAATATATAAAAATTTGTCAAAAATGGGACAAATTATGTGACTTTGTCTCTTATAATTTGTCAACTTTAAAAATTAGATTTTTAGAAAGTTTTTAGCCGATTAGGTTTTAGCAAATTAAATATAAAAATCAAATTATAGCCAATCAAATTTAAGAAATCAAGAAAACATCAAAATTTAATAAAATAGGACAAAGTCACATGATTTTAGTCTTTAAGTGTTGTGCACTATTTATTTAAGAAAATATATTTGATTCTTTTTTTATAGAGTTAATTTCACAACTATAATTTTATTGACTAATTGTTATATGCTTGCACATATGACCAATCATAAAAAACATTAATTTCATGTAATCTACCAATCATGAGAAAGTTAGCCTATAGTGTTGGAATGTGACCAGGTCACAACAAATCATATGCTAAGTTCAAGAGAATTCTCTAGACATTTACAATTTATATGATTTTATACTTACTAAAATCATGTAATTATATCTACTACATAGCAGATAATAGTACATATGTATACATACATATCTATTATTATAAGGCATTATACTGTACAGATTCAACAGATGTACATGTATATGCATAAAGAGAGAATCTTATATTCTTGGCAAAATATTTTCTGGCCAGATTGATTTTGGAAATCATGAAACTACCAATTTTTGCACTATTCATGTTTGGCAATATAACTATAAAATATATTTAGAATTTTATCCTACTGCTCATGTGGTCCATAACCAGTTTCTAGAATTGTGTCTAGCAATTGCACCTTTCATTATTGTTTTAAACATCCAGTCTGTTTAATTAGACTAATACAGAAGCCATTTTTGATATTTGGGCTATTTATTTGAGCTAATGACCATACCTGTTAGTCAACTTAACTAAGATCTTCTACCCAGTGGTGAATAATAATTTGCTATATATAGTACTACTGTATTTTCATATAATAATGCACATGTGTGTTATTTCAAAATTGCAACTTATTTAAAAATTGTCTATTTGACTCAAAATAATGCACATGTGTGTTTTGAAATAGTGTATAATAAATATAAGTACAGCATATATGTCTATTAAATATTAGCATATTGATCTAAAATATACATATGTGCATTACAAAATAATGCACTAGTACGAAAATAAAGTACAGGTGTGCATTATTATGTAAAAATATAGTATATATACAGTATTATATATGTTTGTACTATATGCTAAAATTTTTGCTAATCATATATTAAGAGGGTCTCAATAAAAATATTGATATAGAAATTGACCAATCTTATTTGTTAATTTGATCAACACAAAAATTTCTGGAGTTTTGTTAGATAAATTAAATATAACAAAGCTTTTTTTTTAATATATGGGCCCTCAAAAGTAGAAACCAAGGAATTTGGCTGATTACGGGTTTTGAGAAAATCGGCAAAAACTATTTTGTTACACAAAATCAAACCAATCTAAAATTAGGTTATTCATGATTAACAAACCTGTTTAAACAGGATCATTAGATCTATAGATTCTGTATTACTATCAGTAAATCTCGGTAAATCTATTTTTAGATTATAGCGACAAAAGCTTTTAACTGTTGTATTGCAAAAATATATAAAGTAATCAGAGTTTCATTATTAAGTAAAAAAGATTGGGTCTAAAATTTTACACCTAATCAATCAAACAGGTCAATTTTCAAAAAATAGTCAAATTCCTTGGTTTCTACTTTTGAGGGCCCATATACATAATTGTATGTTTATATAAATTATATAGCTTGCATTATATAAATATATATTTCAGTATTTATAAATTTTGTTAAATACAGTCTGACCTCTCTATAATCACCAAGTTTGTCAAACCCTATTTTGATATTGTATAGAGGTATGAATATAAAAAAAATACCTTGTTCTAGTCATATGACCAAAGGCCAATAAGTAATATATTAGTGCATTTGAAATACTATTAAAAATTTAAAATGTTTTATAGTATATAACTTTTAATCCAGTGGCCAATTTGAATAAAGCAACTACTAGAGTCCAAATCATCCAAATCAAATTACAAATGCTAAGAACATTAAGGATTTTTTACTCAGATGAGTTTGTTGTAGATATCATGCAAATTCATGGATTAGCATTAATATTATGCATTATCGTGGCTACGCCATGATAATGCATGATATTGATGCTAATCTATGAATTTGCATAATATCCACAACAAACCATTTAATATTTGATATATTCCCTGGATCCTAACATCCTGTAATTTTTTCACTAATATTTTCCTTTTTAAATCTTTCGTTTACATTACTTTTTATTTACATATATTTCCTTTTACATATAATTTTATAAATAAAAATACCAAATCCAAAACGAAAAAGAAAGAATTTTATAATATACTAGTTCATATTTTTACTAGTGCACATACTTATATTCCAGATACTTCTTCTGAGTATAGTGTTGTTACAAATACTCCAAAATTAGAACTTGAACAAAAATTAGAGTTTTATAAAAAAAGGCTACTGTTCCAAATACAGAAAGAGCTACACAAAATTGGATGGATAAGTTTAAGAATTTCATCGCAATTATAACTATATTATGCCAATTGAAAGTATTGCTGATCTTCACCTTATTGAACATCAAGTATGTGAATATGTTGCACAAATAGCAAAAAAAGATGGAGGAGAATATAAGGCTAAAACTGTTCAACAAGCAGTTGATGGAATCAATAAATATATTATTAAGCACAGATCTATTTAGGGTTTAAATTTGCATGATAAATATTAGTTTCTGAGCTTGTATGATATTGTAAATACGAAATAAAAGATTTGCAAGAAAAGGAATAGGTAAAAAAGAGGGTTCAGTTGCACTAACAGCTCAACAGGTTAAAGAAATTTTCAATAATGAATTTTTAATCTCTAATACATCTGAGAGCTAGTTGTATCGAGTTTTTTTTGCATTTCAATGATTTTTGCTTGCTACGGTAGTGAACATTGCACTCTTCAGATTAATCAATTTCAAATTCAATTTGATGGCAGTATTTTATTTTATTGTTATTATAGCAAAAACAATCAACAGGAAATTCTTGGAGGTGCTGCACAAAATATATACTTATCACCTGATTTATCTGGAATAACTGGACCTGTTATTAATATAGTAAAATATATTTCAAAACATTCCTCAGATGCTTCAAGTAATTTTTATTTACATCCTAAAGGATTGGCAAGCTACTAGTATTTGGTATTACAAGAAACATTGTGGAATTAATAAAGTTCTAAATTTTATAAAAGATATTAGAAATAAAGTTAAAGTACAACTTCCTAATAGAATTTTGATAAATCATTCTGGCAAAAAGACTGCTACTCAAATTCTTCAAGATGCTGATATCCCGAATATGCAATTATGAATATTACTGGACATAAAAGTGCTCTAAGTATATGTGTATACAAAAATGTCAATGAGCAACAATACATCAACACGATGAATACTTTAATTAGAATGATAGAACCATTAGCTGATTCAACTAATATTATAGCTTAAGATTCTTCTGTAGTACTTACTGAATCTACCAAATCTTATATAAATGTGTGAATACATTTTCTTCTCAAAGTATAACATATATTGATCAAAGTCATATAGCTAGCAATTTACAAAATCAGCCACCAATTTTTAATAATTGCTACTTTTCTAATATTATATTCAATTTATATTTTCTTTTAATCATATAGCTATTTTTATTAAATAAATATTGTGTTGTCTTATAGCTTACTTTTATTTTTTAAAGATTTAAATACTTTAAATAGTATATTTGCAAATTCTATTTCTTGTATATTTTAACAATCTAATACCTTATATTTGCAATGTCACTCTTATTATAATAAATGTGGCTTTACCGTCAGTAGGCCCCCGGACAATTCTATAGTAGGTGGTAGGGTAAAAAGTGGGTAGATTTTGGACCAAATTCACCTTAATTCTGGTCAAAATTAATATTATTTTTAATTTTGACCAGAATTTAGATGAGTTTGGTCCAAAAAATCTACTCACTTTTTACCTCTCACATTTATTAGAATTATCCGGGGTCCTCCATCAGTTAAAAAAATAGATTAAAATTTTTCTACATGATGTCATCCTGTGTAATATTTATAGATATCTTCATAGATGAACACTTTTAATAAAGTTTAAATTCAGATAGTTCTGAGTATGAAAATATCAGTAAACTTTATCATGGACAACCATTAGGAGACATAGAATATTTCAAGTAATTTAATATATAATTAAAATTAGTAATTATAAATTATTTAAAATAATAAATATTTAACTAAGACTGTTCAAAGTTAATTTTTCAGTTAACCTCACCCCTTCTCTTCTCCTTTGAGATATTTCTAGTAAAATGAACATAGAAAAAAGTAAAAATTAAAATATACCAATATTATATAATCTCAAAATAAAGCAAAAGAATATGGTCTAAATTTTGTCTAAATTAAACTTAATTTAGGCTGAAATGTGAAAACATCCCTATGCATTATTTCATGATTATATAGCAAATATAAAATAAAATATAATTTAAAATAAAAAAATAATTTAAATAAAATAAAAAATATTTAAAAAAATAATTTAAAAAAAAACAAAAATAATTTAAAAAAAACAAAAATAATTTAAAATAAAAAAATAATTTTAAAAAAAATAATTTTAAAAAAATAATTTAAAATAAAAAAGTAATTTAAAAAATTAAATTAAAATAAATTAAAAAAAAATAAAAAAATAATTTAAAACAATAAAAAAATAAAAAAAATAAATTATAAAAAATAAATCTAAAATTTTAGTTCCTTATAGTTATCCTTTTATATAAGTCTATTTTATTTTCAATCAAACAATTTAAAACTACTAAAAAAAGAGCTTCTAAAATAGTTTTTATTCAATTGTAAAGAACTAGAAAACTAGTATAATAAGTAAAAAGAAATATTTAAACAAACAAATAATTTTATAGAAATAACAATTACAGTCACACTCCTATATAAGCACCTTCTATATAAGCACATTTCTTTATATGCACTTTTATTTCTTAAACCAACTAATATTAATCATATAAAAATTACTCTCTACATAAGCACATTTCAATATAAGAACTCTTTTTTTTTAGTCCCAATGGTGTGATTATATGGGAGTGTGACTGTACAAATAATTATTTGAATTGATACTTTTTTAAGCTATCTGATTAGTGATTTATTTTATTTAATAAAAGTCTTTGGCCAATAGGAATTTAAAGAAATTAGTAAACTCAAAATTCCAATCTGTGATCACTACAGATCCAATTATAAGATTACAAGAATTTTGGCTATAAAATTGTACATTATGATAGCAGTAAATATTAGTTATATAAATAAAATATACTAAAAACTCTACTCTTTATTTAAACAAAATTCTATACTTTGCAAAACTCTTGACCCAGAATTAGTAGACAGAAAGAGGCATGGTTAATTTGGTCTGGGTCTCAAGATTCATTTTAAAGCCTTGCTGCAGTATGGTCAAGCAAAGATAAATATTTCTTTATTTCTTAGATATGGTTCTTCTTGAGGTGATTTTAATTCTACTCTTTTGAATTGTTTTTTTCTTTTATTCTAGAGTGCAAGATAAAGAAAGTTCAAATTCAATTGCTAATTTTATTAATGATTGTTACATAATCAAAGGTAAAATTGGATTGATACAAGTGAATAATTGAAAGTAGCAATTGATTGTTTGATAAATTACAGTTGTCTCTCCCTACAGTCACACCCCATATAGTCACACCTCTATTTAAGCACCCAATATTGCATGATGGACTTAAATATAGTAAAAAACCTCATTATAGTCACAAATCACTTATAATCACTATCACCATAAAAATTTACTATAGTCACCAATTCCTAACTAAATATGGATTATAAAATCTGATTGGCCAATATTTATATGTATATTTAAAATAATCTATTAAAGCTTCTTAAAGGTTTAATAGCAAAAACTTTTGATCCAATGATCCGATTTGGATAAAACAGCTACCAAAATGTTTGTCTCAATGAGACGATTCTAAAAAGCCCAAAATTGGTAAAATCTAATCACAAATTCCTAGGATTGTTAAGGATTTGTGTCACTTCATGTGTTTAAGAATTGATTAAATTTAAACATCTGAGTGAAAAATCCTTAGTGATCTTGGGTTCTAAATTAAACTTGGATGATTTTAGACTCATTAGAATTGTCACATTGAGACAAGAACTCTGGTACCAGTAGTTATTTCATCTAAATTGGACCACTGGATCAAAAGTTATTCACTGTTAAACATTTTGTTTTTTAATAATATTTCAATAAGTTACAAATACATATTATATTAAACACTCATTGGCATACGGGCACGTGACTATGATTAGTATTTTATTTATAGTCACACCTCTAAACAATCACTATAATAGAGCGCGACCAACTTGGTGACTATAGGGAGGGATGACTGTGCTAAAGCAACTTTGTTATATAAGTACTATACGTACTGTACGCTAAAAAAATTTGGACATCATATAAATGGCACATCACTAGTGGTGGGTGGGCGGGTACTAACGAAGAGGACCAACATCTCTCACGCAATACCTTATTCTTACACATTTTCCATACCCATAAATGTCCGTCACCAATATCACATACCTGCTCAACTAAACCATTATCTCTCACGCTTACTCATTTTCCATACTCATAATATCCGTCACCAATACCTCATACTTATCACTCATCAACTTACGTCATGGGCCCGGTTCACGGTCTCGTGACAAATGGATGCCACGTGACTTCGTTCACGGCATCTCATTATCCGTTATTTGTGGTAGATATAATCAAAACCATATGAATTATAAGTGTCCGGAGACTTTCCCTACGTCCAATTTAATGAGGTCATAAAAGTTCATGGTCATATGAATTCACTAACTGCTAATTGAATTGAACTTAGTAATATGACTGAAAATTCCAGAGACCGCTAAACAGTGACGTCATATACTAAGTTCGATTTGGTGAGGTCATAAGATCATGGCCATATGAATTCACCAATTGAATTGAACTTAGTAATATGACCTGTTATGATCTGATCATGTGTGAAGGGTAAACTACACACTGGATGGTACGTCATTGAATTCCGAACATTGCAAGACCTCTAAAATCTCTTGAATTCGTAATATAGTCAAAATCTTCTCGATAGTAAAGAGCAAATATATTAAAAACGACTGAAATCTTTCATATACCCGATATTGGTATAATATTCGTTATTCGTCTCATTACTATGTAAAAATAAGTACATAGGCGAGACTTTCATTCTGAATAAAAAAATAACATAATTTAGAGTTCAATATTATAGTACTAAATGGGGGTTTCCTTATTAATTCCCAAATACTAAAGTTATAGCCTGTGAATAAATTGAACTCTAATAATCCTAATTACTTGGACCACGTCACCATTCGAAGCCTTCCATTATTAGGGTTTAGTATATCGTTTATATATATTTTTTTAGAAGCTGTTTATTATTAGTATTACCAATATCCTAACGTCCTTCATTTCCAAACATTTACCACTTTTAAAATATATGTACATACTTATGTGGTAATTGCACTAAAGACAAAAAAAAAGATAGATAGTATTTATAATTTCATAAAAAAGAGGATTTCTAACTCTGGTATGTAGGGGTCTCTATCATATTCCCAACCAAAAAATTGACCATAACTAATTTAACTCTAACTTTATGCGGAATTTTGATATTGATGATAAGATCCAGCACGTAGAATACTTAAAGAATGATTGTAGTTAACTCAAAGGAAGAGTTCATTTTGACATTTTTCTCAGTGGATTATAAAACTTCATATCCTGTCCTAACCTTAAGTCTATATCTTATAATATAGTATTGATCTACTCTAAACATTAAAAGGTTACCAAAAACTCGGATCTCATTTCCTAATATTATATCATTATTAAAGATGGCAATAAAAACCCACATAATAAAATTTTTAATGTAATTAGGGAACTAACATTTATTACGTAAATACAGCCTCTTCAGAGTCAGTCATTTGATAATTACAAGTTCTAAAGTAATCCATCGTTTATAATTGTGATTTCTAAAGTAATCCATTATTTGATAATTGCGAACTTGTAATTGTCAAATGACTGACTCTGGAGGGGGCTATATTTACGTAATAAGTATTAGTTCCCTTATTAAAGCCCGATGGTCTCCAAACACTAGAATATTTAGAGCATATATTTACGCATATTTGGGCATTTTGAAATATTCGGGTAGGTCTATATTTCGTAATGAAATGACAACTATCAACAAAAATGAAATAATATTAAGACAGCAAATCCTGTAAATTTTGTAGATCACTAAAACAGATTTTGATAACATACGTATAATACTTGATAAAAGCACTAAAATTTAATTATTTTCCTTAAAACTGTGTATATTTAAATTGCTCAATTATAAACTTTTTTAAATGTTTATTAGTTTTTGTTAAACTCCCTTTAAATATTGCAAATTGTAAAATTTGTTTATTTATTTGATTGGATTTATTAATTTTGTGCACCGTGCACAGCTGTGCACCCCATAAAAACAAATACAAACAATAATTAGGACAGCTATGCACCCTATAGTAACAAATACAAACAATTATTAGGATTAGGGTTAGGGTTAGGGTTGTATTAGGATTAAATTTAGAATTTAAAGGTATCATCGCGAGAGGAGCATTTTTTGCTAAATGTGCATCAGGGGTTACCATAGTAAAACTTTGAGATTGCAATAGGGGTTATTCTAGTAAAATTTTAAAACATAAAGGGGTGCACAGCTGTGCATGTGCACATAAGGCCAGCCAAATTGATTCTTTGTTTAACATAACATAAAATATCTGGAAGAGGGGGGTGGGCATTGAAAAAAAAAACACAAAAATAATAATACTGAAATTTTATTGGTTGATTTCACATATTAGTTATGTAAAATTTAAAAAATTGAGAGGGGCAAATACTATTAATTACTATTAATGTGTATTGGACTTATATAAATTTTAAAAAATTAGGGGAGGGGGTCATGTTAAACAAAGAATTAAATTGGTCTGGCCTAACCCCTATTTATAGTTTGATTTAATTTCTTATGTAAAAAAAATATTTTAGAAAATTGAAAATAACAGTAATGCAAATAACATTAAAAAATGTTAAACTATAGCTTAGTTTTTTTTTAAAAAAAAATTAAATTAATATTGCAATTTATTAAATTATTATTAGTTTTATTATTCCTAATATCTTAATAAGATTTTTATTTTATTTTTTTTAATGTTTATCTGCTATTTTTTTTAATACAAGTTTGAAATTATAGTGAAAGTATATTACAACTTAAAATGGTCTATTTTATGTTTTCCTTAAGATTCTATACTTTCCCCGCCAGCTAATCTTCCCGATACTATATCCCCGACAGAATGTTTCATCTACAGCATTTCTTGTTGACAGAAAATTTCCTTGACATACCATGCTTTCTATAACTTCTTTTACTGACACCTCATATTTTCGACAAGACATTTATCTGACATGACATATTTCTAACTTGACTTGTCTCCCGACACTAAGTTTTATTGAATGCACTTTTTCCGACAACCCATTTTGGTACACTTCAAGAACGATGAACCCAGTGATCATCACATCACGTGAAATCATGCAATTACGTCATTTGTTTACTAGCACTAACAACTCGGCCTAAACTATACTATCACCTAACCCTAACCCTATTTTAGGCCGAGTGCTTAATCATGTGATATGATGTCACGAATATATCACTATTCTTGAAATTACCTAATAATTATTTTTTAATTATTTTTTTCTAATCGGGGAAAGATCTTGTCGGAAAAAGATATTGGAAACATGTCATGTCGGAAAAATATTCTTTCTGAAATACATCATGTTAGTAAAATGTCTTTTCGAGAATATGTCTTGTCAAGGAAAGGGAATGTCAAAAATATGTCATGTTAGAGATATGTCTTGTCAAGAAACTATACTGTAGATGAAACATTCTGTCGGGGATATAGTGTCGGGAAAATTAGCTGGCGGGAACTAACTTTCGGTGAATCAAGCAACAATGCACTTACCGCTATATCTACGACCCTGCTTAGAAATTTTCTATATAAATTTTCTCAGTGCGGCTTGCTTCACCGACACCCCATTTCGCCGACAAATTATTCACCGACAAGTTCATTTTACCGACAGTTTTTTTTACCGAAGTTCATTTCACCGACAAAGTAATTCTGGTCATTGTCGTTAAGGTCAGGGTAGAATTAAGGTTAGGGTTAAAGTTAGTGTGTTTCATAGAAAAAAAACTTGTGAAATGAAATGAACTGTCGGTAAAATAACTTGCCGGTGAATAATTTGTCGGTGTCAATGAAGTGATGTCGGTGAAATAATACGAACCCAAATTTAAATTTTCTAGCTAAAATATTACTACTTTTAATAAGATTTTTTTTTTTATATAAATTAAAATATTTAATTTTTTGCTAATAAATGCTAATAATAACACTGGCTATTGTTAGCATTTGATTAGTTGCAACTACATATTGTAAAATTGTAATTTGGTGTGATGTCGGCTAAGTTGGCTCTCAGTGAAACGACTATTGATGACCTTTTTTTTGCTCATATTCTAATTGTTGTTTATCATCTAAGAAATCTGAAACCTTTCCAAAGAAGATATTACCTTGATAAGTATTAAAATAAAAAAAAATTCTTAACATAAATATTATCTCTTCTATGAGTAAATACAACGATTACAATACGATTATTAAATTTCAAACAAAGATTAATGGTATTAGAATCGATATTTGAAATGCGCAAGAAACTGTTAAACTTAAACTGTAACTAGATACAGAATAAGCCATAATAGTTTTCAACACTTCTTAAATGATGTGTATTCAAATTTCTCATTAAAATTGTAACTTAAATATACAGTATTTTCAACATGATTATGCTATTATTTAAAGAAATGAAAGAAGCATAAGTTTTTAATATTAAATGAAAAGTTTGGCATAGAAAGAAGCAGTCAAATATTATAATATATTTATCCATTCTTTTAGCCTACCTTTAGCTTTATTTACCAGTTTTTACAACTTTTTAATTGTTTCGTCAATTTTTAGCTTCGCAAAAATTCGCCAGCTTAGCCAGTTTCTTCACATAATTCCAGTTTGCCATTTTGCCTTTTTAAAATTCTTTGGCGAAAGTCGAAACTAGAGTTACGACATTTGCTACCGTGAAACACCCAAATTTCGTCCAACAACCATAAGCCCGTGTACGTTACATATATCAAATCCTCTAATACCTTTATACAAAGTGGAAGTTATTTTCAAAATAATGCTCATAAGTGTTATTTAGAGGCTTTAATAACGATAAATATAAAGCTAAAAATGTTAAATTTAATACTTCAAATTGTATGAAATTAAGAATTTGTTTTCATATATATATATAACTAAATCACTGATAGTTACAAAAACAAGAATATAACTTCCATATATACAACGTTAAATATTGTTTATTATTTAAGATATTTGTTTAATTCTATCTCCACAGATTTTTGATAATAAATAAATGCCTTATATTCATCAATTTCAACACCAATTCCATTAAGATAACAATTTCCAACGACTCTTGCTCCGGTTTCATGCCCCATATCTGCAGATTTTTGATAATAATTGAATGCCATATGCTCATCCCTTTCAACACCAATTCCAGTTTCATAACAATATCCAACACCATATGCTCCACCAGCATACCCCATCTCAGCGGATTTTTGAAAGTAAATGAATGCATTGCGTGCATTGTTTTCAACTCCAGCTCCATTAAGATAACAATAACCAATCATGTATGTTCCTCTATCAACTCCCATCTCGGAAGATTTTTGATAATAAACAAACGCTTTATGTTTATCCATTTCAACCCATCTACCATAAAAATAACAACTTGCAAGAATAATTTGAACCGTAGGGTAGATTGGATCATTTAAACAAAAATTAATAACATGAATAGGATTTTGCTTCTTCTTTATTAAAAATTGTTCTATTTTATCAAGTATTGAACTGGAATATTTGCCTTTCAATTTTTCTTCATTATAGAGATTACACATTTCTTTAACAATTTCATTAAAATCCAGTGAAAAGTCCTGTGACTTGTTATCTTCTAAATATAATTGAGAAATATCGTTGATTATTTGAATAAAATCTGATGAACTGTCGATTTTTTCTGATTGCTGTATAAATAGATTATTATGATAAATTGACATTTTGTCGCAAGAGTGTTTGTCATACGAGGCACCAAATTTTATTAGATTTTGGAAGGTATGTATTACGTTGCACAACATTCATCCCAATTATTAAAAAAACAGGTTCGTGAAATGACCGTAATTTACGTAATTTTGCAGTAAGTTTCGGTAAATCATTTATCATATATGTACTTTACTGTAACTTGTAACACATGATTTGTAGTTTCGGGAAATCGGGTTACATTAATGTTTTGTAAAGCTGGTACATTAATATGTAGCGTGATGAAATTACATGAAATTTTGATTGAATTAAAATAGAAAACTTATCATATAAAATTTCATTAGGCAGTTGTCAAAATATTTTCATTTGAAATATCTATTAGAAGCACAACAAAAATTTTTTTTTAAAAAAAAAAACTTTAAATGAACATATTCCAACAACTATCTAATGAAATTCTATGAAAAATTTTTTATTGTAATTCTATAGATTTGTAAACTAAAATAAACAATTTTCATTGAATTTAACTAGGTAGTTGTCAAGATATCTTTATTCGAAATCGGAATAGAATTTAAAACATATCAAATAGAGACGCTGCAAATTTTTTTAAAAGCTTTAAACGAACATATCTCGACAATTATCTTATGAAATTCGATGAAAATTTGCTTTATTTTAATATTTTAATTCTACAGATTTATAGAATTAAGGTAAAAAAAAATTTTGAATTTCATTAGGTAATTGTTATAGCGGCTTTTAGAAAGTGTAACGCCATGATCTTTCATGATGATGATAGCGAAAGTTTCTAAGTTTCTAATATTCTAATTGCCTATCGATCATATTTTTACAGCGGCTTTCAAAAATGTGTGAACAGCGCTTCCATATATACATGTGGGAAATCAGAGAATATAGGAATTTAGATTAGTAAAAATTAAGGGAAATCCTGGAAATATTGTGAATTTCCCATGATATGGTGATCTGTGGCCATTCACACCTTTTATAACTCAGTACAATTAGTAATTTCTATATTTAAGATTGTCGGAGAATCAAAAAATCGACTAAAATCTTCTGAGTTTCTATGATTAACGCCCTTAAACAACCCTCTTAAACTCGTGAAAGTGAATTTGCCAAATTTGCAATTACCTAATATTTACAAACTATTTTGGGCGAAAAATATAAAAGAGTCAATCAAATGTTTTACGAATTTAAAGAGTTTTATGTAATTGTCTCAAGTTCAATTGCAAGAATAAGTGCAAGCGCAAGGGCAAGTGCAAGAACAAGAACAATTGCTCTGCAATAGAAACATATGATTAATATAAAATAGTGAATATATTAGCAAATATTAAGAAAAATTACATTCCGCCAAAGATTTAGATGATTGATTAGATTTTCCATTTTTCGTAAATTTTTGGTCAGAATTTTTGCCGCCCAGATTATCTATAATCACTAATTTTCTCAGCTATTCTTGTAGTTCGTAGTTTCTTGTCAATTTATCAATCAATAATATCCAAAATTTAATCAGTGTGCTAAAACTAATATAGCAATATAATCAAGTTATTATGCTTTAACGCTTTTTGATTGGTTCGAATTTTACACGTTCGAATTTTACATGAGGACCAAAATTCCGGGTCGGATGCGTCGGATCTAGGTCGACATTTAGCCCTAGTTGTTAGCAGGTTCTATAGCAAAATTATCAGCCGGGCATTTTTTACTTAATGAATGGATATGATTTCATTAGTAAAATTTTTATGATCTTGGGGCAAAATTGATCAATTCCAATCTAGCCGACATGATTCTGACGTATTCCGACCCGCAATTTTGTATATGAGTTGGACTAATACAGTACGTATTCAATGAGCAAGTTATGATCAAGAATGTTATCACAATTGTTTTATCACAATAGTGCCAAATCAACCTTAACCACATACAGTATTGTGTGTCGATTTGTAACAAAAATTTTTACGATAAATCATGAATCAACCAAATTTTGAGAGATTACAGCAGATCAGTATGAATGATCAGAATTTCGGAATACGGGTACTTTATATACCGAACAAGTAAAATCATCATGTTAAAGCAGGGAGCTGTGAAATAGGAAAAAGATTAAATAATAGTAAAAAAAAAAAAGGTAAAAATGTATGTATTAAGCAAGGTAGGTTATCATGAAGAAGCTAAAGAGGTACAAAGTTAAAGTGTAGTAAGATGATGGCAGATTATAGGTAAAGATAGAAAATAAAATCTAAGAAAGAAAAAAATGTGAATTGATTATTAGGTTAACACACATAATAAGAATAAATAGAAATAAGGTCAATTGCATATCCTGAATACTTTAACCAATTACAGTATAATTATAACTTTTAAATACACAGACCTAGAATTGAGTTAGAAAGATTTTATTGTGAGCTATTGTAAAAATTCTGTCAAATAGTATGTAATTAAGATTGAATTAGCTTATATTGGAATTATTATAATTTTTATTGTGAGTTCCTATATGGAACATATCTTCTATTCTGATGAACACAGTATGTAATTAAGGTCAAGTTAGTTTGAGTTAGATTGCATTAAATTATCATAATCTCTACTGTGAATTATTATAAAAATTCTGGTAAAAAATTTACTTATTCTAGTAATATACAGTATATAGTTAAGGTTGAGTTAGTGAATTGAAATTGTATAATTTCTGCTAAGTTACTGTAACAAAACTTATTATTCTGGTAATACATAGTGTGTGGTTAAGATTGAGTTAGTTTGTGTTGGAATCGTAATTTTTATTGAGAATTTCAATAAAAAAATTTTGTTACAAGATTTAATTAAAGTTAAGTTTGTATTAAATTTATAAAGAAATTACTATTTGATAGTAACTATATATATCAGAATTTTTGTAATTTTTAATACTGTATTTGTTATAGATCTTGCTCATATTCTAGAGGTTATAGTTTGTATTTAAAGTTGATTTGGCTTGTAGTAGTATTACTATTAAAAATCCTAATACAAAACCTACTTGATATCTTAGTACACATATTATACAGTTAAGTTGAGTTATTGCTATAAAGTATCTTAGTGTAATTTTAGTAATCAAAGTATGTGGTTAAAGTCAAATTAGTTTGCATCGAATTATCATAAATAATTGTAAAAAATTCTATTTGTTGTAAGTTATTGTTAAAAATTTTGCTAGTAAACTTGTTTACCAATATAAAATGCAGTAGTTAGGGTTAAATTAATTTCTATTATAAATAATTGTTATTTCAGTAAGTGGAGCACTATTTATTATCTAATTTTTTGCTATAAGAGGCTACTCCCCTCCCCCACCTGATCATCAAATACCGTGATTTGATTGGCTAAAATTATTAAAATTTTTAAAAATTTTAAAATTTAATATTAAATAACATTTGAACCAGTGATCCATTTTGGATGATTTTACTACCAAAATGTTCGTTTCAATGAGATGATTACTACAAGTCTAAAACCATCAAAACCCAATCACAGGATCCCAAGATCATTATAGATTTGTCTGCTTTAATTATATTATTTTTGTATATATTAAAAATTATTATTAAAGATATTATAATTTTAATATTAAATAACTCTTGAACCAGTTATCCATTTTGGATTATTTTGCTACCAAAATGCTCATCTCAATGAGACGATTCTAATGAATCTAAAATTGTTAAATTCTGATTACAGGATCCAAAGATTGTTATAGATTTTGTTATTTTAATATAATCTATTAAAATAATACAAATCTATAATGATCTCTGGATCCCGTGAACAGAATTTAACAATTTTAGGTTCATTAGAATCGTCTTATTGAGATGAGCATTTTGGTAGTAAAATCATCCAAAATGGTCACTGGTTCAAGAGTGATTTAATATTAAGTTTATAAGATCTTTAATAATAATTTTTAATATATACAAAAATAATATAATTAAAGCAGACAAATCTATAATAATCTTGGGATCCTGTAATTGGATTTTGATGATTTTAGGCTTGTTGGAATCATCTTTAGTAGTAAAATCATCCAAAATGGATTACTTCTTCAAAAGTTATTTAATGTTAAATTTTAAAATTTTCTAAAAATTTTAATAGTTTTAGCCAATTAAAAGTTATCTGCTATTAGGACCTGATAATTTTCTGACCCTCCCCACTATCCTAAAAATCAGATAATAAATAGCGCTCCCTAACATATTGTTGTAGAGTTGAATTGAAATTATTATGATTTCTAGGTTGTTATAAAAATTCTGTTACTGGTTATTATAAAAATTATACTACAGAACTTATTATTTTATTAGTATACAGGATATAGTTACTATTGTATTTTAGTAATATTATTTATATTCTAGCTAATCTAATCTCAAAATACATAGAATATATAATACATGAAAATTGATTTTTAATAATATAAGCATGTCACAATAGAGGCTAAAAATGTCATGACAAGTTGTTTTTGTATCAATTCCCAAAGGACCCTGAAATATACATAGATAGGTCAGATCAGAGAATGTGTTGCCATCATAGACAAATTAAATGAGGTAAGGTTTAAATATGCGTATTATTTTAAAAAATTATTAAAAAGATTAGATTTTTAAATTGCATATTTGTATATTAAAGTTCTATATGTAAAAGTTAATTTGCATATTTTTAGCATAAATTTGGTCTGAAAATAAGCTACCCCTTTGTTTTGTTCTTAATAAAATAATAATATTGAGGACTGCATGTGCAGTATTTTGAAATAAGAATCAATTTTTTAAAAAAAACAAAAATAAATAAATAAATCCCTAAAAGTAAATTTATAACAATAAATAATATATTGTCTTACTGTATGTTCCCAAAAAATTAGCTACATTTTTGGCTGATTTTGAATACAAAAAATCAGAAGTAGCTTATAAATCAATTTTTAGTTAATCGATTATAATTGCTATATAGTAAAGTTCAAATTTTAATAAGCAAATCAATTAATTCACTTAAGTAAACTTATTCAGAAGATTAAAATACATATATTTTGAAATTTTTATATAAATCTGATAACTTTTTATTATTTAACTTTTAATTTTTACACTCAATGTATATGTTTTTTTTAAAAAAAAATTTCTTTTGAACATAAAATTAAAGTCAATTAATAAAAAATTATCTGATTTATATAAAAATTTTAGGATATATGCACTTTGATCTTTTGAATAAGTTTACTTAAGCAACTTTAATCGATTTGCTTAGTAAAGTTTAGACTTTGCTATATAGCAACAAATATTAGTCTTGGGGTAGCTTATTTTTTTAAAAAAATTTTTTTTATTGAACGTAAAAATTAAAAATCAAATAATAAAAAATTATCTGATTTATATAAAAATTTTAGAATATGTATTTTGATCTTATAAATAAATTTATTTAACAGTTAAGCAATTTTAATCATTTTGAGTATAGTAAAGTTTTGACTTTGCTATGTAGCAACGATCATTGATTGTGAGTAGTTTATTTTTTTTAACCAAATTTTTTCTGTAGAACATAAAAATTAAAAGCCAAATAATAAAAGTTATTTGATTTATATAAAAATTTCAGAATATATGTATTTTGATCTTCTGAATAAGTTAAACAATTTTAATCGATTTGCTTAGTAAAGTTTAGACTTTGCTATGTAGCAATAATTATTAATCATAGAGTAGCTTTTTTTTTAAAAAAAAATTTTTCTGTTGAATATAAAAACTAAAAGTCAAATAATAAAAAGTTATCTGATTTATATGAAAATTTCAGAATATATGCATTTTGATCTTCTGAATAAGTTTAATTAAGTGATTTTAATCAATGTTGCTTAGTAAAATTTGGACTTTAATATATAGCAATGATTATTAATTATAGTGTAGCTTATTTTAAGAATTAAAAATTCATTTTTTAGTATAACAAAGGGGTATAAAGGCATTTTTACATTTTTGGATTAAAACAAAGGGTAGCAGCAATATACAGTATATAGTATATGTACATATATACTAGGCTTTACAAGTGCTAGCATGTACAAAGAGCCTTAGTATGTATATACAAAACCTGTTTGAATCTTAATATGCAAGTTTATATATGTGAAAATTTTTTTAAAAAAATAACATGCTACTACTAAAAAATTATAATTTTATATATCACTATAGCTTATATAAAATTTTATACTATAATTAAGATTAAATTTTTATTTTGCATATTTTTTTAATTTTTTTATTGTAAGGGATAAATTTTGTATACTGATATTATGATATAGCAATTAATAAAAACTTTAAAAGTCGCCTTATCAATCTACATATATTTTGGGGTCCTATTCCCAATATCTTGAGTTTATATATTGATAATCAATTCATAATAACATTAATGTAACATTAATGTAAATGAACAAAATATCACAATAATTAGTAGATAATTACAGAAAATTTGTAATAATTACTCAAACTATAATAATTGTTATAATTATCTTATAAATATCTATCTAAGCTTTTCATATTTAGATCACAATTTTTAAATACAACCAATTAACAATATCAAGGCAAACAAATACAAAATTGAATTATAAAGAATTATATATCTTAACTAATATAATAATTAAATCTTTTATAAAATTAATCATCTGATAGACTTTGACTAATTAATTAATCAAATTGTGATTCAAATTAATGTTCAGATAGAACTATATAATCATAACACTTTCAAACCAACATAAAGCCAAAGCATTAATATTATATTCATTATATTTTTATAGCTTGGATATTTAATAACTGTTATTATGTTATTAAAGCTAGAGATTTACTACAGTCAGACCTCTCTATAATCACAGGTTGGTCATGCTCTAATTTGGTAATTATATAGAGATGTGAATAATCTATATGAGGCTATATTTAAGTATTTTTTGGTTAGCACTTTTGGTTTGGTATATATAAGCTATATTTCAAACATTAGATCAAACTTTTACCTATCTCTAACTTTTTTTGAAATATAACATCTCTAAAAAAAAAACAGAATGTTCTTTAAAAATAAAAAAAAACAAACAAAAAACAAACTATTCTCTAAAAAAAAAAAAAACAAACATTCTCTAAAAAAAAAAAATAA
>QKWP01000040.1:433170-492089 GCA_003550325.1 Gigaspora rosea
AAAAAAAAAAAAATAAAAAAACTAAATGTTCTCTAAAAAAAAAAAAGAACTAAGTTCAAAATTTTTTAATCCAGAAGCTACTATAAATCATAAATATATATACTACAAAATATAAAAAAAACTTAAAAAAAAACCTCCCATTATATTCAAATTTTATTTAATTTCTGATTTTTGCTTTTTTTAATTTTTGCATTTATAGTACAAATTTTTCATTACTATATTTCAAATATAAAATTTATAAAATTACCCTATTAGCATTCTTTTAAATATACCCTTTTTGCCATTTAGCTGTTTTCAAATATAATCTTTTTTCCAATACCTATTTTTCAAATATAACCTTTTTTAAAAAATGGGCCTCCATTAGCAATTTTTCAAATATAACCTCACATAAATTGTTCTGAGTCCTAGTGTGACTATAAATAAAATACCTTGTTATAGTCACATAACCAAAGGCCAATAAGTAACATATTTGCACATACTTGAAATACTATTAAATATAAATAACTTTTAATCCAGTAGCTCAATTTAAATAAAATGACCACCAGAGTGTTTAACTCAATAAGACAATTCTAAAGAACTTAAAGTCATCCAAATCTAGTTACAAAATGCTAAAATATTAAAGGATTTTTTACTTAGACATTTAAATTTAATCAATTCATAAATTAATAATTACAGGAGATTGTAATTGGATTTTAATGATCTTGGGCTTATTAGAATAGTCTTATCAAGATGAACATTTTGGTAGTTGTTTTATCCAAATTGGACCACTATATCAAAAGCTATTTGCTATCAAACCTTTAAGAATTTTAATAAAAAATTTTAAATAACAGTCATAGACAATGTTATGCTATATAATAAATTATAATAAAAATTATAATAAAAACATATAATTTTACTATAGTACCAGACAGTAAAAGACATTCACTCATTATTAGTAAAGCTTTAAATTGTTATAACTTTTTTAAAAAAAATTAAATCAAAAAACCATTTGACAAATTAATAGATTTATAGATAAACAATATTTTTGTCAGAGAAATTTTTCATATTTTTAATTTTAAGGAAATTATAAGCCATTAAAGTTTATATGAGTTTAAAAAATTGGCATTTAATACAAAAAAAAAAGAAAACATATATAGGTTTTTAGCCAATCAAAATCAATTGTACAAATATTTGCCAATCAGAATTGATTATATAAGCACCCAAAATTGGTGCCTATATGTATAAATTAGATGTTTTTTACTGTCCTGTACTGTATAAACTTTAAGCCTCACATTATTTTCAACTTAAGTATTAACTTTTTTTCAAATTCTGGAGTTAAGTATATTGAAAATAGTAAATTAAGGTTACTCAGAAATTTTTTTTGAAAAAAAATTCTAATTTTGAAAATATTATTATATACAAAATTTTATGCTTGAAGAAAAATGGGTTACCTATGTACTAATGTTAAAATTTTTGGGTCTTTAATATAAAACCATTTTTTGATTAGGTAAGAGGGCACCAGAAATTAGAGGGAGGGAGGGGGTCTCTGGCCTAGTCAGGTTACTATATATCCTTTATTCTGATTGGCTAATACAACATATTAATTTATATAATATATATTTAAAAATACTATATATAAAAACTTTATTAGTACATCATCTGGTTATACTTTAACAACAATCAAAAAAGCTCCAACTATTTTACTAATTCTAAACTTAACCATCATAAAGTATTCAAAATTAGACTCCTTCTCAATAACCTCCCAACCTATTCACACTTTCACACAATATACACAGAAAAATTCACGTCACCCAACTGCTTCCATTGCAATCTTCCTGATTCGCCCCTACACTAGCTAAGCTGCCAAAACCCTCTCTCCTTAATGAAATCATCCACTCTGCCATACAAGAAGTTACTAAGAGCTTAGAACTCTCAACTACCCAACTAGACAAACTATTACAATTGATTCTTACTTACCCAGCATTCAATCCTACTTTATCTTTTTTATACCTGTACTCGCTAAACTCTATGCTCAAAGGTCTTATTCAAGACCCTAATTGAAAAAATACAGCCTTTTGACCTATCTTATAAACAAGCATCCCAAGTCATTATCAAAATTCTTCTAAGACTATCAGAAGAGACATATAAACAGATATGGAAGCCATACTGTACCTCTCTCGCCCAATGGAAAAGAACAAACAATATCTCTCTAAATACAAATGCACCCAAATACAACAACAATATCTACCTCACAAAAAGTCACACCAGCACAGAACCTATACATTTAGCTACCTCTATGGCCTTCCTGACCAACTACACTCTGACTTTAACAACTGCCCACCAATAGGCCAAGCTCTTCACAAAATTAGCATTTGGTCCACAATATGGATCAAATACAGTACACCTAAAACAACATTTTAATTATTCAAATCTAAGTGAGTTTTGACTACTCTAGTAGGTTTAGGTCGCAACCTGTGTCATTCGTCAATAGCATTGCCACTTTCTTTTTGTATTTAACTAAGCATAATCTACATTTCTAGCATTGATTATCTTCAACTCAAATTTAAGAAATTTATTACTGTTTCTATCCATTACCATAATATTGTGTATCTGGTAAATTTACCTAATGGCCATTTTTGAAAAATAGTGCAATTTGTCTTTTCCTTAATATTTTTTCCCTGATATTCATTTGCCTAGAATGGCAAGTAACAAAATTTGTTTTAATGGCTCATGATAGATTTCACGATAATACTAACTCAAAATTAACTACATACTGTTTTTTTTTGAACTTCGGCAGTCATGCCGCAACTTTTATTTTATTACTTATATAATGCCAGTACAACATGATTACCTACTTTGAGGTACAAATACTAAAGTGCGACCCACCCAGGTGTCCTAAAGATCCTTAAATGTGATCTGCTATACAAACGTTTCTCTCATCGGAACACCTCTTCTTAATAGATTTAGAGTATCCGAATCACCGATGGAAGTTTGCCGCCTGTCACAACCACCTACTTTCTAACCCTCTTCTCCTAACTTCTTGAGTAGCAGGATTCTACCAGAAAACAAAAAGGTATAAAGAAAATAAAAGGAAAAATAAAATGGTGGAAATCTACACAGACTAAGCGAAAAGCCAAAATAATATAAAGTAAAATGAAAAGAAAGAAGAAGAAGGCACAAAGTAAGTGGCTATGACAGCACTATTTACGCCTGTGCTCGACGAAAAAAAATTATATAATACTACACAAGGAAACGCCTCCCTTAAGTATTATATGTACAGATTAAGAAAAGAAAAAAAAAGAAAAGAAACTACGCCTAATAGAACGTTCTAGAAAGAAATTTCATTTCAATGTCTATTCCAAAAAACCTCACGTGGCGTTCACTGTTTATCTTGAAGGACCCGATTTCACTCGTGACTTCATTCTGATTTGGTAGGCGCATTCCCGATTTGGAAGAAATGAACAATGCTGATCTTTTGGAGGGGGTAAACCAAAATGCCCACTTTTTGAAATTTCGAAATGACCAAAGGGGCATAGGGCAGGAGTACCAAACTTAAAGAACTTTGACAGAGTTACGCTATATAGAATAATATATTTAACCAAGCCTCTACTTCTATTTTCATATCCATAGGACTTGACAAAGCTCCAGAGTTTCTCTACTACATCTTTGCTCGATAGTACCAAAGCCCGCCAAGGTGCCTCGCTTAAAAGTCTGCATATCTTTTTCATCTCTATTTCAGGAAATTAACTACATACTATTGTCAGAATTTTTAACAGTAACTTGCTATATAATCATGGTAACTCTATACAAATTAACTCAACTATAACTACAGTGAGTAAGTTCTGTAACTGAATTTTTTACAGTAACTCACAATAGANTAACCAAGCCTCTACTTCTATTTTCATATCCATAGGACTTGACAAAGCTCCAGAGTTTCTCTACTACATCTTTGCTCGATAGTACCAAAGCCCGCCAAGGTGCCTCGCTTAAAAGTCTGCATATCTTTTTCATCTCTATTTCAGGAAATTAACTACATACTATTGTCAGAATTTTTAACAGTAACTTGCTATATAATCATGGTAACTCTATACAAATTAACTCAACTATAACTACAGTGAGTAAGTTCTGTAACTGAATTTTTTACAGTAACTCACAATAGAAATCACAATAATTCCAATGCAAATTAACACAATCTTAACTACATTGTATATTATGTAACAGAGTTTTTTACAGCACTGTACGTCACGATAGGATAAAAATAATTCTAATGCAAACTATGTGTCATTAGAATAGCAAGTTCTGTAGTGGAATTTTTTATGATACACATAGAAATCACAATAATTCCAGTACAAGCCAACTAAACCTTAACTACATACCATGTACACCAAAATAAAATGTACATTTAAAGAGGGTGTATATCTATTATACATACCGCCCAAACTACAAACTCCCAAAATCCCACCCAAATCCCAAATCCCAAACATAGTAAAATTGTCCCAAAGCCCAAATCCCAAATCCCAATCCTAAACATAATAAAATTGGGATTTGGGATTTGGGACAAGTTGTTTTTGCAGCAAGTATAATATCTATAGAGGGAATTTTGTGTGCATTTATAGAGGGTGCAATTATAGAGGTCTGACTGTAGTAGGTTCTGTAACAATTTGTTATAGCAGAAATCATAATAATTCTAATATAAACTAACTCAACCATATACTGTGTGTCACTGGAAGCTCTGTAACAGAATTTTTACATAACACATGATAGAAATTACAATAATTTTATTGCCAACCTTAACTACATATTATGTGTCACTATAATAAAAAGTTAAGTTCTGTATAGAGCTATTACCCGGGTCAGAAAATAATGACCCGGGCGGGTCAGATATTTGACCCGGGTTATGACCCGGGTCAACAGGTTAAAAAAAAAAAACCTCCCCTGGCAACGATTTTTGATCGGCTCATATTACAGGTTATCAATTCTAGCAGGATCAGGATCGGTTTGGGGTTATACGACTCTTTAAAAAACCTAAATAAAAATAATACGCCAAGCAAAATTATTGTCTATAAGAAGCTATTTTTTAATGGATAGTTCTTCAATTATACATATCTAAATTTTTCAGTACATATGTACATACGTACATTCACGAAGCAGTTAAAGCCGTGTTATTAATGAATTGGGGCTGAATTAGATAAGCATAAAGTTTGGTGAGTTATCTAAAAATCATTAAGGCTTTAATTTTATAGGAATTTTATTATTGCTTCTAAGGAATTGGTCTGGGAAAAAGAGTAAAAAAGTCTGGTTTGGATTCCTGCACTCTACGTATATATATAATGAGAGCAGGTTAATGTTATTACTTCTATAGAATTGGTGTGAGAAAAAAGAATAATAGTTTTAAATTTCCTGAAGACAAACAATATTATGGAATTGTTATGGGAAAAGATCAAAGGCTTCACTGCATATACATATATAGTTATTGATTCTATGTAACTGATGTGAGAAAAGTATGATGGTTTTAGATTTTCTGCGCTGTATGTATGTACGTTTATAGAATCAAATTAGTAAGCATTTCAAAGGTTCTAATGCCTATAGATTATCAGTAGTGTCTTTGCGCCTATTATAAAAGTCCAATTATAACCATTGAAGATTTCAAGTTGAAGACTACCAACTTTATAAAAAAAAAAAACAACCGCTACAAATTTACTATTATAAACAAATAAAATTGCAAGTACTATTCATCCTGTTTTATTGCGAAAAAGTAATTAGCAAAGCTTTTATTTTATAGAATTAAAATTATTAAAGTTCACTAGGACCTTGTAAGTATATTACCAAACATGTATTTATCTAAATTATTATAGCATTCAAAAAATATTTAATTCATCAAGGGTCAATAAGTCGTTGCAGATAAATGATGGGTGATGAATATTTAGATGACATGGTGTTAGAGTCTGAGGATGTTTTGGATGTGCCTGAGAACGTTAATTTGGATGAGCCTGAGGACGTTGATTTGGGTAAGCCTGTGAATATAGATTTCGATAAGCCTGTAGATTTCGATTTGGTTGGGTTAGAATCTAATGACATGGATAGTAATAAAGATTCAATTCAGTCCTCTGTGTTATCACAAACTGGCATAGTTAAAAGATAAAAAAAATTGAAAAGCCAGGTAGTAGTCCCGTTAAAGTATTTTATGAGACAAGATTAATTGATAATTCAGAGTATTTGGTTTGTTGTCATAAAAGTTGTATTCCACAAACAAAATATTTAAAAGATGGATCTACTTCAAATTTATGGCGCCACTTAAGAAACAAGCATCATATTTCACGGGCCATGATAGAAAGTGCCTGAGTAAAGGTTGTAATAAATGGTAACAATAGTTGCAAATTTTCTGTAATGCCAGAATCCTCTCAACCAACAATAATGCAATCATTTAACAAAATTAAAAAATATTCATTTAATAATCCCAAACAAAAAAATCTTGATAATAACGTAGTTGCTTTAATTGTTGAAGAACTTCAACCATTTTCAATTATTCAATCACGAGCATTTAAAAGAATAATTGAAGGTCTTGACGCCCAGGCTAATGTACTTAGTAATGACCGGTTAAAAGAAATTTTTATTAATACTGAGGACAAGATTTTGCAAAACCTTCGTGAGTATGCACTTAATAGTGCTAAGCTTGGTTATGTTTCTTTTACCACAGATATGTGGACATCGAATAATGGTGATCCATATATCGGGCTTACCTTACATTGGATAAATAATAGTTTTCAAGTAAAAGAAATAACTGGTAAGGTTTAGGCCGCAGATAAGTATTTAGGTTTACTTGGATATATGTCTGAGTTTATATTCTTAGCATTAGATTTAAAAAAATGAATTTTCTTTCAGTATTGTAAAAAGTTTCTATTAAATTTAATAAAGATAAAAGCAAGGTCTCACCTTTAACATTTAAAAAAAAAAAGAAATAACTGGTAACATTTTGTATCTCCCATACCCCCATACCGCTGATTGTCTTTTAAATAAGATCATTGAAATTTTAGACAACCTTAAAATTAAACATATAACTGTTAGTGGTACAGTAGATAACGGGTCAAATATCAAATTGTGTTTAGAAAAATTAAAGCAAAAGTATGGTTTTTATAAAGTTCATTGTTTTGGTCATACTCTACAGCCTGCAATTAACGATGCATTGAAAGGGTGTCCCGAAATAACTAATCTGATAAAAAAATGTAGAGATGTCATATCACATTTTAGCGGAAGTCCTAAGCAAAAGCAATTTCTTTTAGAAGCACAAATAGAAATGGAAGATTGGGATAACTTTCTTTTTGTAGTTCATGACGTCTCGACGAGGTGGAATTCAATGTTTTATATGCTAAAATGATTAACGATTCTTAAGCCAGCAATGTACAGGTATAAATCATTTTTAGCTAAACTCAACGATAATAGTTCATGAAGAAAAAGAGTTGTTATCGCATGGATGGGAAAAAGTAGCTGAGTTGGTTAAATTATTGTTTTCTTATGAAGTTGGTTCAAAAAAATTGTCCGGTTTGCAGTATCCCACACTTTCCCAAGCGTGGTTTGCAATTAATTTTATTAAAATAAAACTTGATTGTGCAATAACGATAATAAATAATAATGATATTAAAAATTTGGAAGTTTTCTTCGCGAATCACTACAGGAACGATTTTTAGAACCAACCAAACCGATTCGACTTGCCGCCTTTTTTGACCCACGAACTAAAGATATGCAAATATTTACAGAAGAAGAAAAATATCAAACTATTTCAGATGCACATTTCGAATATCTTGAATCAGCTACGAATTATTATAAAACAAACAATTTACCAGATTTAGCACTAATGATATAATGCACAGCGAAGACATTTTTTCTAACCTCGTGTCCAATTGTTTTCAAGAAAATTCAAATCAAAATGATGATAATATTGTTAACCGTGAATTTAATTTATATTTATTACTACCAAGGGTTCCAAGCGAAACAGACATACTTCAGTGGTGGGCATCAAGAAAATCTGATTATCCTATTCTTGCAAACCTTGCTCGCAAGTATCTTTCTATTCCGGCTACGTCGGTGCCATCTGAATGTCTATTTTCCTCTGCAGGTCTTACAATTCAGGAAAAAAGAACAAGTCTTAATACTCAATTTGTTGAATCAATTCTGCTTCTTAAGTCAGCTCTAAAGCTTTGGCCTGTTTCGCATGTTTTTAACTAGGTAATAAAAATTTTTTATACTTAAAATGGTTTAAAA
Organism: Gigaspora rosea; assembly: GCA_003550325.1. Taxonomy (NCBI): domain Eukaryota; kingdom Fungi; phylum Glomeromycota; class Glomeromycetes; order Diversisporales; family Gigasporaceae; genus Gigaspora; species Gigaspora rosea. The sequence continues at coordinate 441,409 of QKWP01000040.1, forward strand.
GAATTGAATCTAATAACAGATGATTATTTGAATTAGACAAATAGCTCCAGAATTAAGTTGGTAAACACAAAAAAAAATTTTTATATATACTTATCTTGCAAGAATCAACAGAACAACGAAATCAACAAAGGGAAGATAAAAAATGTGAAGTACTTACGGATCTAAATAAATTTATTAAAATTAAATTGTGAATAAATTTTAAAAATTGAGGCATATAACACAAAAAAATAATGAAACACATACAATTAAATATATTACTAAGGTTATAGGCACATATAAGGAATCACCTGAATGTTTAAAGAATCGTGCGTGTTAAATTATTAATCTTGAAATTGTGGACATAAGGAATTGTTAAATACTTATCATTAATAAAATCTCGGGATAGCATTTTCTGATTGATTCAATCTGGTTCTGAATAAAATTGTGTTAAATGTGCTCTATTTGGTGAGATAAAGGAAAGAAAAAAAATAAAAAGGTGTTCTATTTAATGTTTTCTATCAATATATAATGATGTATCTCTTTTTATATTGATATTGATACGTGTAATCGACAAGTTTACTTATTTTGAATTCTGACCCATTTGACCTGGGTCAAGTCAATTTCTGACCCGTGACCCGTCGGATCAGGTGACCCGTATAGGTCACCCGACCCGGGTAATAGCTCTAGTTCTGTAATAATTTTTTTCATAAAATAAATCACAATAATTCCAACACAAATTAACTTAACTATATAGTATCACTAAAATAACAAATAAGCTCTGTTACAAACCTTATTTATGAAGCAAACTAACTCACCTTAATCACATATTGTGTGTTACTAAAATAGTAAGTTCTGTAACTATTTTTTGTATTAACTTACGATAGAATTCATAATAATTTAAATGCAAACTAACCCAACTACATGCTATGTATTACTAGAAATACAAGCTAACTTAACTTTAACTACTTACTGTGTGTCACTGGAATAGCAAGTAAATTTTGCAATAATTTTTTACAGTTACCAATAATTCTAATACAAACTAACTCATATTATGTGTTACTAGAAAGTAAGTTCTATAACTAAAATTTTTTGATAGTAATTCACAATAGAAATCATAATAATTTCAATACAAACTAACTCAACCTTAACTATATGCTACTGTATGTGTCACTAGAATAGCTAATATAATTTTTTATAGTAAATCACGATAGAAATCATAATAATTCTAATTCAAACTAAGTTAGCTATATACCATGTATTACTAAGTGCAAGTTCTATAAGAGAATTTTTTACAGTAATTCATGTTGAAAATTTAGGTTAATTCTAATACAAACTACCTTACCCTTAAACAGTTACCGTGCATAGTGAGTAAGTTCTATACCAATTTTTTTACAATAACCCACATTAAAAAACATAATAATTTTAATACAAATTATCTACATATTGTGTATTACCAGAATAGTAAATATATAACAGAGTTTTTTATAGTAACTCTCAATAGAAATTACAATAATTCTGATGCAAACAAGCTCAATTTTAACTACATGCTATATATTACCAGAATAACGAGTAAGTACTGTAACAATATTTTATAGTTAACACACAATAAAAAATATAATAATCCTAATACTAACTAATTTAACTATAATTGCATACTGTGTCATTGAATAGCGTGTAAGTTATATAACAGAATTTTTATACAATAATTTTGACACAAACTAAATCATGTACTGTATGGTATCAGAGTAGTGAGTAAGCTCTGTAGCAGGATTTTTCACAGTAATTCTAATACAAACTATAACTCACATGTGTCATCAAATTGGTGTAACAAAATTTTTACAAAACATCATGACAAAAATTATGTTAAATCAAATTCAAACTAACTCAATTTAATTCAATACTGTACCAGAGTAGGGACACAGAATTTTTTACCATAACTTATGATAAATAATATTTCTATATAAACTAACTCTATCTTAATAGCATTCTAAATGCTACTGGAATAATAAGTAAGTTCTGTAATATAATTTTATAGTAACCTATGATAGGAACATGACAATCCTAATGCAATATTAGCCATATACTATATATTACTAAAATAGCAAATAAGTTCTGTAACATAATTTTTATAGTAACTCATGATAGAATACATAATAGTTCTAATGAAAACTAACTCAACCTTAATTACATCCTGTGTGTCAATAGAATAGCGTGAAAGTTTATAAATGATTTTTTTATCATAACAATGCAAATTATCCTACATATTGTATCAGTGATATTACCTCATAATAGAAATCATGATAATTCTAATACAACCTTAATCACATTCTGTCTGAAATAGCAAGTAACTTCTGTAACAGAAGTTTTTAAGTAACTAATAATAGAATTCATGATAATTTTAATGCAAATTAACTCAACTTTAATTATATACTATGTGTTACCAAAATAGTAAGTAAGTTCCATAATAAATTTTTTTACAATAATCTACAATGCAAACTACCTCAATCTAACCAACAATATGTGTTATGAGAACAGTTAGTAAGTTCTGTAACAGAATTTTACAGTAACTCTTTATAGAAATCACAATAATTTAACTAAAACCAACTCAACTTCAATTACACATTTTGTTACAGAATATCAAGTGAGTTTTGTGTTTTTTGCATTAATTTTACAATATAATTAAACCTTAACTATATACTTTCTGTTACCAGAGTAGCAAGTAGGTTTTGTACCAGAGTTTTTTACAGTAGCTTACAATGTAAACTAACTCAATTTTAATTACATGTCTCTAGAATAACAAATAAGAATTTTTACAAAAACTCTTGGTATAAATTACGATATTTTGAATAAAACTATCTCAACTTTAATCGCATATTGCATCACCAGAATATCAAGTAAGTTTTGTAGCATGTTGCTTACAATAGAAATTATAATAATTTAATGCAAATTAACTTCTATACCAGAATTTTTTATAGCAACTCATAATAGAAACATGATAGTTCTATCACAATATATCTCAACATAGCACCAAGCTCTGTAACAATTTTTTTACCATGCCTTATTATAAAAATTACATTATTTCAATGAAAGTTAACTTAACTGTAACCACAAACCATGTGTTAACAGAATAGCAAATGAGTTCTTAACAATATTTTTTATAGTAGCTCACGGTAAATTAACTCAACCTTAACCACACACCAGAATAAGTTATATAACAGAATTTTTTACAATAGAAATTACAATAATTTCAATGCAAACCAACTCATACTGCATATCACCAAAGCATAAATATCTGATACCTGATAGTTAACTATTGCTAACAATTTGTGCCAAAATCTGATCTCTATTGGCATATGATAAAAAAAATATCAGAAGCATATTAGGTAAAAAATAAATATCAGATACCGGATATTTATTTTTTACCTGATACGCTTCCATATTTTTTGATATAAATCAGATTTTTAATGCAAATAGTTAACTATCAGGTATCAGATATTTATACTTTGCACCTGTGACCAGAATAGTAAGTTCTGTAACAGAATTTCTTACAGTAATGCACAACACAAACTAACTCAACCTTGACCACATACTGTGTATCATGAGAATAGCAAGTTCCATAACATAATTTTTTTACAATAACTCACAATAGAAATCATAATTACTTTGATGCAAACATAATACTATGGTTAACAAAATAGCAAGTTCTAGGTATAACAGTATTTTTTACAGTAATATACGATAGAATTTATGCTAATTCCAATACGAACTAACATAACCTTAACTACATAATATGTGTCACCAGAATAGTGTAAGTTCTGTAACAATTGACACATGATAGAAAACATAATATTTTATATGAAATTATGGTAATTTAATTTATACTATATAAGTGCCGCCAAGGGAAAACCTGCATCTGGCTTTCAATTATATTTTGTAACAGACAAAATCTATTTAATTTCTTAGGAAATATGTTCAGTACGAAATATAATTAAAGCCCGATGGGATGGGTTTTCCCTTGGCAATACTCATGTGTCACCATAATAAGAAGGTGGCGCATAGCGCCACCTGTTACGCTAGTATATATATATTTATTTCTATATACAGTATTATATGTAGTAATAATTAACAAATCTATATCATCTTATTATCCTGTGATTAGATTCTTGTGATTTTGGGCTTGTTAGAATCCTCTCTATGAGAGGATCATTTTGGTAGTTAAATAATCCAAATCGGACAAGTGGATCAAAAATTATTTATTATATTCTATATAATATTTAGGATAAATATATGCAACGCACCCTGCGATATGCTAATTCATCGCACACAATATGTAAATATAATTTGTAGATCGTATAACAAATTTTCTATATAACAAAAATTTAAATTAATATAAGGTTAGGGTAAGGGTTAGAGTTAGGGTTAGTGTTAGAAGTTAGAGTAGGTAATGATATACCAAAATTATGCAAGGAATTTTTTTTGTTAGAGCGTGAAAGGTGGTTAAGTAGATGAAATTTTTTGATATTACAAATTTTAGAAAAACTTTCTTTATTTTGTTACACAAAGAAAATTTTCACATTACACCTGATCTTCAAATTTAATTGGTAGATCGTTGGGGTGCGATATACAAGCACATCGCAGTGTGCGATGCCTAATTAAGTCCTAATATTTAATAGTAAATAACTTTTGATCTACTGGTCCAATTTAGATGATATAGCTAACAAAATAATCCTCTCAAAAAGAGGATTCTAACAAACCCAAAGCCACAAAATCCTAATCACAGGATCATAAGATTGATATAGATTTGCGTATTATTACTAGATTAAATATTTCGGGGCAGTTAAGCGAGGGGGATGACGTTACTTAAATATCAACTAAAAACGGCCTAAGCTTTACAAACTTGTACAAAGCAAGTTTTTCAGTTACCAAATTCAGGTCATTTGAACTCAATTCGGGCTCATTTGAACCAATTGGGTTCATTTGAACCTAACCGGCTTATTTGAATCCAAACCGGGTTCATTTAAGCCAATTCCGGTTCATTTAAACCCCAGCTGGGTTTATTTAGCTTTTATTTAAAATTTAAACCCAGACCAATTCCCAGAATAAAATTTGAAATTTTACTTCCGGATACTTAGGCCTAAGAGTCAAAAAAATCAGAAACCCATTCTCGGGAAAACGCCCGGGCTCTGAGGGTTAGTTTTTATTTTTCGTTATCCAATTCGTCAGATTATTATCATACCTCCGAAAATTCCCGCTGTCCTATAGACAATCACGAAATGTTTCGATATCCGATATCTCTTAAACATTTTCCGATTTTAATGCCAACTAATTTATGATAATCAATAGATAGTTTCGAACTATATTCATTAAATATCATTAAACTAAACATTATTATACTTCTTTTAAAAGAATTAGGCAAAAAAAAATTTGAGGGTTTTTGAAAAATTTGGGTCGGCAGGTAATGCTAATTCATGTATATTTACAGCCTATTCGCATAAATTTTGTAATTTACCACACAAATATAAAGGGTATTTATTAAACCATTTTCAAACAAACCAACCAACTTTACCAATATCTACTACTTAATTTTATTCTACTTGCATAAAGAACCTTTATTAGCTAATAAGTTGTTCGAATTCATGAATATTTATGAACCATAACGAAGGCACAAATACAATATGCGCCATAACATGCAATTCCATGATCGAAGGGATACCATTTAATAGACCATAAAGAAATTATAGGAGCTTTAAAGCAAGTGGTACGATTAGGGCGCCGCATTTTCGTTTGTAATAGTACAAATTAACACTGAACATATATACATTACACTTGATAATGAATCAAAATTGGTTATCCGAATAATATAACGGTTAAACCATGTGCATATTTATCAACCCTAATGTGCACTTAGTGAAAATACCCTAAAAGTTTTCTTCATCATATCTAGCACTGTAATGTACTAATTACTGTTCCTGGTTTCGCGCAACAGCTACTTTAAAAATCGAAAAATCTACTAGAATCTGCAGATTTTTGTGATTTGCATGGCATCATGATCTGAAGAGGACAAGTAACACATATATCAAATTTTCTACTGTAGGAATCAAAATTCTCGATAAAATTTTTTTTATCGGAATTCTACAAAATTGTAAAATTCAAATAAAAAAAATTTCATTGAGATTAGTTGGGTGGTTATCAAGAAAACTTTGCTTAATATCAAAAAAAAAAATTGTTATAGGCGTAAAAATTTTCTCTAACTTTGAGCGAAGATTTCTCTGCAATATCTAATCAATCTGAACTAAAAAAAAATTTTTTATTTAAATTCGCAAAGTTCTAGAATTCAATAAATTTTTTATCAATATTGTTTTTGGTACAGTAGTTGTCGAAAATTCTTCAAAATAATTGTGTTACAGTACACGAATTCGGATTGGAAATTCTTGGAAAATTTGGCGTATGTTATGTTTTATTATTACGTAATGAAGTTTTTCTGAATTACTTATATTGTTCGGATACATAATTACCCGTACTCCCGAAACCGGTTGCTATTTTTGTGCTTCTATGTTCTCTCCCAAACATTCGAGCATGTCGAAGCACCTGTAATTAACAAATTTATATAAAAAAATACTCCGTTTGCTTTAAACAAAGTTTCTCACCAACCAAAATAGGATAATAAAAATTTTAAGTATATCATTGTATTTCTTCTGCAGTCCGCAGTAGGAATAATTATTTCATGGAATTTATTTTCCGGATTTTATATATAAGAACACAAAATCTTAGCACATGATAATCGAATTCAAGGAGAAAGCAAACATGGAAAAAATAATTGAAATTTTATTGGGCGACATCTATATTCAATCATTTATTTTAGGATTAACTTTAGCAGCATTTTTCTCCAAATTGTCGGGGAGGACTAGACTAGTTAGTTTTTTTTTTTACATTAATATTAATACATAACTACCGGTACGTTATTATTAATATAAATGATGATTTTTTCTTAGAATGAACCACCCCTAGTTTATTATCGATTTCCAATTATCGGACATACTTGGAGTTTTTTGACGGATTGCGATAGGTTAATTTTAGAATCTCAAGAGAAGGTTTTTATTTATTTTTTTTTTTTTTTAAAAAAAAAATAATATATCATGAAATAAAAAAAATAAATATTTCTTTCGCGATTTAATAATTGGATTTCTTAATAGTATGGAGAGACATTTTCATTATATGTATTCGGTCAAATAATGACCATAGTCGGAAAGGAAACAACTCATGAAGTATTGAGAAAAGATCAAGATTTTAGTTTTCGTGAAGGCTTTAGAAATGTAATTGAAAATTTCTTTAACAAACACAATATTCCTCCAAATATTATATTAAATTTTAAATCATTTTGTCAATTTTAAAAACAGCGAGTTCCGATGCATCTGATATTCAAACATGTTACGAATCCAGAGAAAAATACTAAAATAGTAAGAGACTATATCGCAGGGAAATTAAAACATCTCATAAGTAGACTACAAAAAAATATTCTTAAGGCAATGGATCTTTATATTGGTGAATGTGTTGGTAAGTTTTTAAGCCTTCAACTTTCAGGTTTCTCATGCAATATTTAAAAAGAATTTATTTCTTGTTAGAACCGAAGGTTATTCTTGATCCACGTAAAACTTTCACATGTATTATTGCAATTCCAGTTGCTAACATTATTGTTGGTGAAGTATGTATATGTGTTTTTTTTTCTAATTTTTTATTGAAAATTTTTTGTCATTAACTTAAATACTCTTATAATAAAAATTAGGATTGTTACAATAATGAGGATTTATTAGAAACTTTTAGAGACTTAACATTTTCAATTATAAAAATGTTTTGGATACCACCAATATTATCTTTTATACATCCCTGGCTTCATCAACAATTTGTCACGTAAGTTTATTTTACTTTTTTTGAAATAAAAGATCTTAACAATTTTGAATTCGTTTTTCACATATTATAAAACATAAATTATTTATTTCTTTATTATCTAACAGAATTCCTTTAAGGTTTGGTTGGAATCCGATTTCAAAACATAGAAAAATAATTATCAATCGTATTAAGCCAATTATAGAAAAACGTCTTTATGATAAAAAGAGATTAGGTGAAGCTTGGGTTGCTCCAGTAAGTTATCTATAAAATATATTTATCATTATATGAACGTTTAAATATTTAACACTTTTTTTAATTAAAAAATATAGTTAGATGCATTACAATGCTTTTTAGATGATCCTGAAATAACCCCTGATCTCGATCCAAATCTTGTAAATTATGATTGTATTGCTGATGCAATTGGTGGTCTTATTTTTGCCGCTATGGGAACTACGTCTAATGGTTTTACTCATGCTTTATATGGTTTGTCATATTCTATTTTCATTATAAAATATTTTTTTCTATTTTACTTATATTTTGTTTGACATTTAGACTTGGTAGAAAGAAAACATAGATATTGGCAAGAATTATATCAGGAGGCACAGGAAATTAACAAACAGCGTAATGGAAATGAACTTACAACTGATGATATTGCTAGAATGATAAAACTAGATAGCTTTGTTAAAGAATCTTTGAGATTATCTAGTCCTATAGCTGGTTTGTCACACAAATGTATTTCTAAATCTTATTATACATTTGCTAATGGATATCAAGTTCCAAGTGGTAATCTTTTTTTTTCTTGGTAGCTATTCTTTTAATTTCAAGGTAGAACAATTCTCATGCTCATTTCTATTACTTAAAATTATAGGTCGTATAGTTAGTGTAAACTATCGTGATACAAATAATGATGAAGAACTTCAAGGTCAAAATCCTACAGAATTTCGTGCATATCGTCATCTGGAACATAATTCTCCTGCAACAAAACTTGAACGTAATTTTTTGACATTTGGAGGTGGAAAACATGCATGTCCGGGTAGAGCTTTAGCTGTCAATGAGATTAAAGTGTTATTACACAAAGTTTTGTTAAAATATAATGTTAGAACTGATAATGAAGAAATTGGACCTAAAAGAAGATATTTTGGTCCACTTCCTGCTCCAATAAATGTTGGTCTAGTGTTTGAGACAAGAGAGGAGACCATAAATTAAGATTTAGAAATTATATTAGGAAGAATATTTTCATAGAAAATATTTTCCGGTGCAAAAAGATAGTTACACCAACCTATTCATAAAATTTTTTTTTTAAAATTTAATATAAGTATTTAAATAACTTTATTTATTATATATGTTTTGAGAAATATTTTTTTATATAAATTTTATTAAAAAATTTTATTTCTATAAAAAATTTTGTTAATTACTTATTTTTTCAATTTGTTTAATACTAAAATATAAATATGATACTAAAATTAAAAAATTAATTTTATTTATAGAGTAAATTTATTCATTGCCCCATGTGATCGCCTTATATGTCGCTCTCCCAATCGAATTTCAAGATCAGGTGTAACGTTACACGATCAAAAAATTCAAACAAACGTTCGTTTTGTCAAAAATCGTCTATAACTTAAAATTGAGTATATGAAACTACACTTAGGATTCTAACAAAAAATTTCCTTGCAAAATTTTACTATAAAAACTCCCCTCACCTCTATCCAATGAAAAAACGGGTTATTTTAATTGTTTTGATTTTACGTTACACCAGATTTTATATAAGGTTTTTTGCTGGTGAATTACTGTTGTTGTTGCAATCCGTACAGCGAAGCGTTTGTGTGGTGTACAGTGGTGTCTTTACGGCGTTTTTTTGGTGTAAGTATGTGGTATCTTTATAGTGTTTGTGGGTATCTTTATAGCATTTTTGTAGTGTCTCTTGAATATGTTTTGTAGTTTTTTTTTTTTAATAAAAATATATTATTTTTTATTAGTTTTTTTTTAATAAAAATATATTATTTTTTATTGGTTTTTTTTTTAATAAATTATTATTCTTTCAATGTATGAAAATTTAGCTAGTATTTAATATTTAGGTGAATTTATTTTTATTCGCTTTTTATTTAGTTATTTTTTTTTTATTTTTTTTACATTACATGTATTATTATTATATTATATATTTTAATAAATTATTTATAAATTACATTGTTAAAATATAGTATAAATATTCGAATATATTCTTTTAATGTATGAAAATTTAGCTAGCATTTAATATTTAAATGAGCATATAGTAATTTATTTTTATTTGCTTTTGGCTATTACACCCCTGGTCTGCGCAGATTTATGCATTTTAAAAATCTTCGCAGAATTTATAAAAAAAATTTCTTTAAGTATAGTTGTAGGGTCACAGATCTTTGCAAATTTGTAATTATTGTTTTTTTTTAGAAATCTGCACAGATCTGAACCTAAAAAATTCTCCCGATATTGCATAGTACAAGCTTATAAAAATGCATAATGATGGCAAAAATTTTTTTAAAAAAAATTTTTTTAATTTTTTTTTACAAGCTTGTTAAAACACACCACTGGTGTTCAATACCAGTATAAAGATCAATATCAAAAAAATAAACAAAAAAAAAAAACAAAAGTTATAACTGATAAATATTAAGTTAGAGTTAATAGTTAGGGTTAGGGTGAGGCATAGTATATAGTAAAATTTTGCAAGGAATTTTTTTTTTAAAAAAAAAGGTGGTATCATAAATAAAATTTTGAGTTAGAAGGCATTTTTTTAAAAAAAAATACCAAAACAACAAAATTTTATGGTATATCTGATCTTTATATTATACTGCATTTCAAAAATTTGATTAGTAAAAATTATTATGGTATTGAACACCTGTGGTGCATTTTAGTAATCTCATTTTTTTAAAAAATTAGATTTTTAAAAAAGTTATAATAAAATAAATTTACTATAAAATGATAATAAAAATTATTTCAAAATATAGCTTAGATCTTCCTTTATTTGATTATAAATAAATAATTGAAATTGAAGAACTTTTATATATAGACAAAAATAACTTTAGTTTTGGTATATTTATCTTTTTATACTGAACAATATAAAAATAAATCTTAATATTTTTTTTAATATCTTTCTATATTCTAAATAAATATAATTATATAAAAAATATTTGCTTGATTTCTATTGACTCAGCCCATATTTATTTTTATATTTTGCTAACTATATTTTAAAAAATTATATTTTAAGATCTAGTTTTTATTTAAGTTTTAAACTTTTTTAATTTTTTTTTCAAGTTTTAAATCTAATTTTTCTAGTTTGAACCTTTTTAATAAAGTATTTTTAAATTTAATTTAGCTAATGTATTTATTAAGTTTTAAATTTTTAAATTTTTTAATTTTTTTGGTTTGTTTATATTAATAATCATTCTATTTGATAGGTATATTATATATAGTCTTGGTTCGATTCTGGTATGATTCCCCGAAAGTTAGTTACCTGTCAGCTCATTTTACCGACCCCATATTCCCGACAGAATGTTTCACCTACAGCACTTTTTGTTGACAGAATCTTTCCTCGACATACTATGTTTTCGACATCCCCTTTTCTAGAAATTTCATATTTTTGACAAGACATTTATTTGACATGACATATTTCTAATTTGACTTTTCTCCGATACTAAGTTTTATTGAATGCACTTTTTCTGACAAGAACGATAAACCCAGTGATCATCACATTACGTGAAATCATGCAATACGTCATTTGTTTAGGCTGCTCCAATTTAAATCTATGTTTAACATAACCCCCCTCTAGATTGAGCAAATTATGGTGGGAGTTAAACAACATATATATATATATATAACTTTTAGATTCAAATTTCACTTTTCATATTACTAAAATGAACCCATACAGAAAGATCACCAAAATTAGAGTAGCTGCATGATACAGTCATGCTAAACCTTGGAACATTATATAAGTAAGTTAGAATTGATTGGTAAAATTTTATGAATCATAAGATTTTATAGAATTTTATTAATAAAATTTTATAAAATCTTATTATACACAAATTTTTATTAATTAATTCTAACTTTATGCACTAAGTAAACATGTACAGCACCTAAAAATACATCAAATCGGCAGGGTTATTTTTATTTTACTTGAAATTTGGAGAATAGATGCATAATTTTGGATTTTTGATCAAAAAAGTCAAATTTAAGCATCTTTTCTCCAAATTTCAAGTAAAATAAAAACAAGACTGCCGATTTAATGTATTTTTAGGCTCTGAACAAGTTTACCTAGTGAAATAAGTTAGAATTAATTAGTAAAATTTTATGAATAATAAGATTATATAGAATTTTATTAATAATATTTAATAAAATCTTATAATTCACAATATTTTACTAATTAATTCTAACTTATAGCACTAGATAAACTTGTTCAGAGCCTGAAAATACATTAAATCGGGCGTCTTGTTTTTATTTTACTTGAAATTTGGAGAAAAGATGCTTAAATTTGACTTTTTTGATCAAAAATCCAAAATTATGCATCTATTATCCAAATTTCAAGTAAAATAAAAATAACCCTGCCGATTTGATGTATTTTTAGGTGCTGAACATGTTTACTTAGTGCATAAAGTTAGAATTAATTAATAAAAATTTGTGTATTATAAGATTTTATAAAATTTTATTAATAAAATTCTATAAAATCTTATGATTCACAAAATTTTACTAATTAATTCTAACTTATTTCACTAGGTAAACTTGTTCAGAGCCTAAAAATACATTAAATCGGCAGTGTTGTTTTTATTTTACTTGAAATTTGGAGAAAAGATGCTTAAATTTGACTTTTTTGATCAAAAATCCAAAATTATGCATCTATTCTCCAAATTTTAAGTAAAATAAAAATAACTCTGCCGATTTGATGCATTTTTAGGTGCTGAACATGTTTACTTAGTGCATAAAGTTAGAATTAATTAATAAAAATTTGTGTATTATAAGATTTTATAACATTTTATTAATAAAATTCTATAAAATCCCATGATTCATAAAATTTTACTAATTAATTCTAACTTATTTCACTAGGTAAACTTGTTCAGAGCCTAAAAATACATTAAATCGGCAGAATTGTTTTTATTTTACTTGAAATTTGAAGAAAAGATGCTTAAATTTGACTTTTTGATCAAAAATCCAAAATTATGCATCTATTCTCCAAATTTTAAGTAAAATAAAAATGACTCTGCCGATTTGATGCATTTTTAGGTGCTGAATATGTTTACTTAGTGCATAAATTTAGAATTAATTAATAAAAATTTGTGTATTATAAGATTTTATAAAATTTTATTAATAAAATTATATAAAATCCTATGATTCATAAAATTTTACTAATTAATTCTAACTTCATGCACTAAGTAAACTTGTCAGCACCAAAAAATAAATATAAGTATATTCAGACTCAGACCAGTCTGTATAAAATTTAGAGGCTGAGTCTGGTCCGATCCTGGACTGGACCTGAACCGGACCTATTCCGATCCTGGCCGGACCCAAACCGGACCTAATTATTTGTTGTTTAAGTCCCCACCCCTCTAAAAAATTTTGAACTTGTAATGTTAAACAAAGAATTATATTGGAGTGGCCTTACTAGCACTATCAACTCGGCCTAAATTACTATCACCTAACCCTAACCCTAATTTAGGCTGAGTGCTTAATCATGTGATGTGATGAACACGAATATATCACTCTACCTATTTAAACGAAATTCTAATCGGAGAAAGATCTTGTCAGAAAAAGATGTCGGAAACATGTCATGTCGAAAAATGTTCTTTCTGAAATACGTCATGTTAGTAAAATGTCTTTTTGAAAATATGTCCTGTCAAGGAAAAGGGAGGTCGAAACATGGTATGTCGAGGAAAGATTCTGTCAACAAAAAATGCTGTAGGTGAAACATTCTGTCGGGGATATGGGTCAGTAAAATGAGCTGGCGGGTAACGAACTTTCGGCGAATCAAGCAACAACCTCTTGGTTCTACTATTTAGAATAGAAGCTTTGGCATAGTTGTATAAGTTCACTCAGACAAATCCAAGGAACTAAAGAAATTAAAACACATTTGGCAAGTTCTAAGTAAGAAGATAGTGAAAATCTTTGATAGTACTAATAAATTAAAACTTTAAAAACTAGAGACTAAAAACCAGATAACCAAATTCCAAGAATAAAAGGATCTACTAACTTGGCTATTGGAATTATACCAGAGAAAAAATCTATACTTTGAAAATAAGTACCAATAAAAAAATATAAGGTACCTAATATTAAGGTAAATCAATCCATCTGGGCTAACAGTTTTAAACGTTTGAAAGAAATTAGTATCTCTTAACCATCTAGTAGACAAATTTGTCTGCTAAAGTTTTTTGGCCAATTTTTTGTAAATTTTATTAAAATATATCAATATTCTTAAGCTAGAATAAAAGTATACAACATGCTAGATGTTATATAATTCTTATCTTGCAAACCTTTTTTAACACTGTCCCAAAATCAACTAAAAAGAGTTAATCATTATATAGTATTTACAATCAAATTTAATAGTAAAAAGATACTATAATATGACAATCATAAGAGATTTTTACAATTGTCACATAAAGGTACTTTTTATAATATGATATTAAAGTTGGTTAAAGATTCTTTATGACTCAAATGTTGGGTAAAATAACACACTTTACAACTATTGTATGAACCTATGCCCTTAATTGAATTATTTCAAGTATGCTATATTGCACAATTGATTGTAATATATTGTTCAGATCTTTGAGAGTTATTATAATTGGTTAGAATAAGGATTTTTATAAAAATTTTTTTTAATATTTACTTCATCCAATTATTTTAGCAGACAAATTTGTTTGCTAAAACAGACAGTTTAAGGGATAAGAACCAGAAACAAGATGGAAATGAGTACTAATATCAAACAAATCTTACAAGCAGTATTGAAAATCTTATGTTCTCATATACTTATGAGAACATTACTTTTAATCTGAGAACATTTGCAAATTTAAGATGTTTTCTATGAAATTTTTTGAGAATATAAGTTCTTTATACAAATATATAAAATATAAAAATTATTTTTATTAATATAGCAGTTTAAAATATTTAAGCTTATAAATACTGTTATACTTGAGTTAGATTTCCACTAGGTATCCAATTTGAGTTTTATTCATATATTTAAACAAGATAAATTTCTTTTTTTATATGTTTTTTTATATGTTTTATGTATTGAGTTATACCTTATTTTGGTTAAATTTCAAACATACTTTGAAAATAGAGTGATATAACTCAGGTATGACCAGTGTTTAAATTTAATATTCTTAAATTCTTAAAAAACATTGAAGTTTTTTTAAGAACATTAATATTTAAAATAAAATATTATAATTATTATATAATTAAACAATTATAACTTTTTTATTGCTATAATATAATAATCTGGTTTATACACTTAAGCAAATTATATACTAAATTTATAGTACTTTAAATACTAAAATTTGTTTACTAAATTATAATATATATAAATTATTTTTGTAAGGAGCATACCATTTATTATGTAATTTTTACTATAGATATATAGTCAGAAGTAGTGATTACATCTATATATTATATTAATATATCAGAAATAGATAAAGTGATTACACTATACATGGATAGGAGTGGCTACTAAGTAAAAAATATTATATAATTAACAACATGCCCCTAACTATTAGTTTTTCTTTACAAATTTGCAAGAAAAACTTATATAGTTGCAAAAAATTAAATAATATAATTAGTTTGATTAATTTTAGTATTTCAAGTACTACTAAAATTAAAAAGTTTCTATTTATAATTTTACTTAAGTCCAAACTAGGTTTATACAATAAAAATATATATAAAACTTATTTAAAAATAAGGTTTTATAATTTACCACTATGGCGATGTACCACCACCCCTTGATCAACCAATTAGAATGCAGGATCAGGTGTAATGTGAAATCGAAGCCATTACGATTTTTTTTCAAAAATCGGCTATAGCACAAAATTTTGCCTAACAAAAAAAATTTCTCTCGAAATTTTGGGTTAGCATCTCTTTGTTAAATCACCCTACTCTAACCCTATTTCTCACCCTAACACTATCCCTCACCCTCACCCTAACCCTAAACTAACGAATTAATTTATTGTTTTGATTTCACATTACACCAGATCTTATAGGGTGCAGTGTATCGCATATGCGAAAAAATCAAAAATTCTTAAAAATAATATTTTATATAATGAGAACATTAAAAAATTTTTGAGAACATTAAGGGCGCTGACATTTATTACCTAATATTCATTTACTATAGAGAGGCTTACCCCCACCCCCAGGTAAGATCTATAAATAGAATTTTGGCCAATCAAATTTAACTAAGATAAGATTTTTTTTGACCCTCCCCCACCCCTAAAATATTACCTAATAAATGTCATTGCCCTAATTCTCTAAACTTAGTTCACTTGAGAACATAATTTAAATCTAAATTTTAAGCACTAGGTGTAACTGTATTTAATTGTTAGTTGCAATAGAGAACAATTTAGCTGTTCTTGAATTATAGAAAGTTTGGATAATATAATTTATTAGTTTATCCATTCCCAGTTTGGTGAAATATAGACCTTATTATATAAACTTTGAAATACATATATTATTATAAATTTTAGATAACTAAACTTACTATGATAATAATTTTTGCAAACAAATTACTTAACAAATCTTTAGTTATTATAATTTTAAACTTTAGTGCTATATCTTAAAATTTTATAGTAAGAAATTTTTTGATCTATAAATTTACTATAGTAAAAAAGAATAATACATTATATTTACTATGTTTATTTATTTAAATATTTGAAAGATATAAAAAACTAAATATACAAGTTGGGCCAAGCAAATAACATCTCTATTATTATATAAAAAATCTCAAATATTAATTTTAAAAAAATACATGTATGAAGGTATAATTTTATTATTATAATAACTTAGCTTTGTTTATATAGTTTAGTTAAATAATTGGATTTTATAATTTGGTAATGCACCCATCTGATAAACCAATAAGATTGTAGAATCAGGTATAATGTGAAATCAAATTAAATAGTGATTTTTTAAAAAATTGCTTGTGACTCATAATTTTGCTTATGTAACTACTCTTTGTGCTCTGACAAAAAAAATTTCTTGCAAAATTTTACTATAAAACATCTCTTTTTACATATTGATTACTCTTACCTCACCCAACCCTAACTAACAATAAAGAACAGGTTATCTTGGTTAGTTTGATTCATGCTACAAAGATCTTATAGAGTGCATTACAATATACTCACGCTAAATTATTAAATTCATATAAATTATATTTTTATAATTTTATTATTAATATTTTTAAACAAGTTTACTAAAATGCACTACTGGTGCCAACACTACAATAATTTTCACCAATCACATTTTTTAAATACAGTATAACATAAAGATCTTGTGTAATATAAATTTTTTGCCATTTTGCTATTTTTTTCAAAAATACCTTCTAACTCAAAATTTTATCTATTAAACCACCTTTTTTTTTAAAAAAAAAATTACTTGTGAAA
This sequence comes from Gigaspora rosea, assembly GCA_003550325.1. Classification (NCBI taxonomy): domain Eukaryota; kingdom Fungi; phylum Glomeromycota; class Glomeromycetes; order Diversisporales; family Gigasporaceae; genus Gigaspora; species Gigaspora rosea. The sequence continues at coordinate 458,871 of QKWP01000040.1, forward strand.
GTTTACTATATACTATGCCTCACCCTAACCCTAACTATTAACTCTAACTTAACATTTATTAAATTCAATTTTTGTTTATTTTTTTGTTTATTTTTTTATATTGATCTTCATGTTACACCAAATACTAGTGTTGTACACCAGTGCGTTTTAGTAAATTTGTTTTAAATATATTAATTAAAAATAAAAATTAAGAAAGAAAATAAAAGTAAGAAAGAATAAAAAAGAGTGAGAAAGAGTGAGAAAAAGTAATGAGCGTAGTTGTTTTTTATGAACCTCTGAAATGCGTGACTAAAAACAGGTCACTGTTGCAATTTACTATAAAAAGGGATTTCACATATATGGGATGTTACGTATTAAAACAGCCCTTTTTTACATATATTTTATTTTGAGATAATTGAGTTTAATCATTTGTTTTGATTTTCAGACTGATCCGGGATTAATTAAATTTCACAATTTTGATTGGTTGAATGTAGGTGACTATTGGGTAATCTCGTTATATGTTGGTCTTATGAGGCCTCGTGTAATTTTTCTTTTACAATTATCTTGAATTTTTATTATGCAAATCGACTTCATTAATAATTGAAAAATATCGATCATGTCAAAATTTATATAAATCTAATGAAAACTCATTTCAAAAAATTGCAAAAAAGGGCTGTTTACCCTATATATGTCGACTGACTGGTGTTAATTTGTAAAATCACTAACTATAGCCTGATCGTAATTAGTTAGAACGAACAAAAATTTGTCTTAACAGTTTCGGAATTTTGGATAGGGTTTCGGGTTTCGGATGAGGTTTCAGAGTTTCAATCCCAATTAAATTAGGACATTCCGAATTCACATAAAATTATGTTCCCACTTACAACATATATATTTGATAATGTACCTATGAATGCTTTTATCTTTATCCTTAAAAATTATAGGTATTTAGTAAAGTAATACTGTATGACAGTACAGATTCGGGGACATACGAAAATTATACTAATTTTTGATTGTACGTACGGTTAATGTAGATTTGCAAAATTATGTAACTCTTCTTTATAGTTAGGGTTAGGGTAAGAGCTAATATAGTCTAATTTTTCAGGTTGTAGAAAAATTAACTTTAATTTGACGAATTTTTTCTTTTATAAACCGTACGTATGATCATGAATTCTACACGTCCATCATAATTTGCGTTTCCCTACCATATTACTTTACTATATACTCAAAATGATAAACCCCACCAAATTAATGCTTTTTCAAAATATTTGATTATTTGCGCTTTGACTATAAAAGTTTATATTCATGCCTTTTTGTAAACTGTCGTTGGTGTCGAATTACTGTACCAATATTATGGAGTGAAATAGCCAACAAATTAAGCAATAGAAAATTTATAAATATATGTCTTTTATCATTAAATTCTGATGAACAAGAGTTATTAATCCCCTTTAAAATTATCTGTACAAATGATCAAAAACTGTTATTTGCATATACAAGTTATATTAAATCTTTTGGCAGTTTTGATAATTTGGATAGCTCCTTTGATGATTTGGAAAATAGAGTTATAAATTGGCTTAACAGTTAATTATAATGGTTATGACGAACCTTGTTGGGAAGTTGGGAAGATGATAAACTTGTAATTGCAGTTAAAAATTCATTAATTGCAATGTTTCTACGAACAAGTAAGGAACTAAAATGTTTAAAAATTAGTGGAATTATTTATAATAATGTATTTAAAAACCTCTGTAGTAGAAATAATATTATCCTTCTAGATTTAGTTAAAAATTATTTTAACTCCGAAGAAACAAAAGAATTGATAGAATATATTTGCAAAAATAATACACTTACTACTTTAAAATATTACTTGCAATTTTATTGATTCTTGGGTAGAGAAAGCACTAGCAGAGATTCTTTGTAAGAACATAACTCTAACTTCTTTAATTTTTAGTGTAATTATATTGGGAATGAAGGTGTGAAAGCATTTGTAAATGTACTTCATATAAATACTACTTTAACCTTTTTAAATCTTAGTGGCAATAATATTAATGCTAAAGGAGGAAAAGCATTTGCTGAGGTGCTTTATAAAAATACTGCTTTAATATCTTTAAATCTTAGTATGAATTATATTGGTGATGAAGGAGGGAAAGAATTAGCAAAAGCACTTTATAAAAATAACACTCTAACTAAGTTAGATCTTTCTTATAATATATTACATAGAAATGTTTCGTGGAGGCACTTCGTAAAAATACTACTTTAACCACCTTAAATCTTTCTATTGGGATTATAGTAAGAATTATGACATTGTTGAAAATCGCATAATCTATTGAAATATTCAATATAAAAATTTTAGTTAATATCACCATGCTATTGTTCAAAGTTTTAATAGGAAGTAAGCTTTTCTAGTAATTTTTTTTTATTGCAAAAATACCATTCTTGATGGATTATCGGTACTGTTCCTGATGGGATGAAAAGAAAGTCGATTTACGTATCAATCCAGATAGGGTTCTAAACATTATACTACTGTCGAATATAAAGCTATGGCATAAAAATTTGGCAACCCATTATTGCCGACCAGCTGATTATAAGATCAATATAATTTGCACGAAAATTAGTTACATTCATTTAGTAAAACTTGTTCAATCAAATATCTCACCGTATCTGCGCAAATAATTCCTAAGGACATTATTTCAGATTAATATTCATTTTCGATATAAAGGCACTTTATAATGGTTATAGGGTTGGAGTAATTAATCAGTATCAAAGATTGGTGCTTGGATGCAGTTTCCAATCGGTATTGCTATTGACACCCTTGTACGGGGAGTCAGTCACTTTACAAATTAAATCTTTGTGTAACCTATGATCGGCTTAGTCGATAGAGGCGGTTAGATTCGGCGAGTGGAGATAAATGACCATAGATAAGACTTCTTTCTTCCTAAGTATGTATTTGTCGTTCACCAGAAATGCTGTAACACTAATGTACTAAACTTCAGTTTGTATTCCTCTTCTTGGAACCACAACTGGGCAATAAACAATCTCAACTATCCACGGTACATCGAGAGAGTTAGACAAAATAAACCCAGTATTCCTCAGTCTGTCGAGAAATCAACTGGCAGCGTAACGGTATAATCACGTAAACAAGCAAAGTAACAAAACAATCGTACCGCTTATGCCACTTAAGCAGTAGATCTGGGTCAGTTTATGTATTAATAAAGAGAATATATAGAGTAATAAGCAAATGGATTTTTAGTATCACGAAGGATGTCTTCCCTCAAGGGTGAGAAGCCTTTATTATATATCTTTCATTACATAGAAACCATTATAACCATTATAATCATTATTATCAATAAATCCAATAAATCCCATTTAACCACAAAAACCATTATAATCAATTTAATCACTATAATCGTTAAAATCACTATAATCAATAAAACCATTAAAACCAGTATAACCATTAAAACCGATTTAACCACGGGAAACCCAAAGGTGGTAAGTGATCTTCATATCGATACTACGCCACCTCGATTACCACGTGCAGTCGAGGTACATTTCTGCGGCTCACACTATAAAAATTTTACTATCATGTGATGATCGATCGTAAATTGGCCAATAATTTGGCGTAATTTAACGTGATCAGGAAGATTCTCAAAAATTGTTATTTCCAAAAAATATGGTTAAGAACCCATCTTTTGCGCATTAACAAAAAGGTTTCCCTGAACAATTTTGCTATTAAGAGCTTTAACTAATTTATCATAGATCCAAATCCTAATCTAAATAAATTTCCAAAAAATTTTTACTATCACATGACAAAATTTTTATGCGATACTGGAGAAGCTGTCTTTATGTACGATATTATATGTTTACAGGGTGCCGGGAATAAATAATCAGCTTTCAGTTTCCTATAAATATAATTTTTCTATTGATTACTAAGCCACTTGTTATTATTTGAGTCAACAAAATCGAGTTTAACGATATTCTCAAGGTTTTCTTCGAAGATAATTATGATGATTTTATTACAAATGCAATTTGGAAAATTGGAGTGAAACAACTATTGGAGCTAACACTTATTTCGAAGGTTTCGAGTTTTACATTGCTACGTCTCTTAATGAACTTATGCGCTAATTCTAATACTCATTATAATAAATCAAACAATAGTTTGCAACTACAATGTAAAGATTATGACGGGATTTTTAATGGTTATTTTACATACGAATTCACACTGGTTTAGATACATTTTTTACATCAAAATTTTTTTAAACTATAGTTCTAGATTAGCTTTATGCTATAATTTAGCCAATTTTGTAATAACTTTTAAAAATAATCAATTCCAATTTTATGAATAATGATTGCAAAAACTAGATAGCTGCGCGACGTCATCGCGTAAAACCAGGAACTGAAGATCTTGGTCATGGTTTGACTTGAATGTTTAATATTATTAAGAAATATGTAGTTTATTATCAACTCAATTAGCAATATGGGTGTTACGTATTAAAACAGCCCTTTTTTGCAATTATTCGAAAAATGAGTTTTCATTAGATTTATATAAATTTTGACATGATTATATTTTTTTAATTATAAATGAAAGTCGATTTGCATAAAAAAATCAAGATAATTGTAAAAGAAAATTACACGAGACCGCGTAAGGCCAACACCTGTTACATTTAACCAATCAAAATCGTTAATCCGAAAATCAAAACAAATGATTAAACTCAATTATCTCAATATAAGAGAAAAAATTCAACCATTCTTTGTTGCTTTTAGTAATAATTATTTATTATATGCAGCCAACATCAGTATAGATTGATTAATTTTGTTGTGCTTGTATGTGTTGTACGTCGAAATCGAATTTTAGTGGTTTCCAAACATCTTATGTTGCAACGAAATTCTAGACTGACTCGGTTAGATAATTCAAATGCCACTTAATAAGCAGATTAATAATTAAATTATTAAAAAGATTAAATCGAATTCTACGTTCATACTGTAAATTTTTAAAAATGCTACAAGAATATTTATTTTTATTTCGTATGCATTTGAAAGCTTACTAAATTTCCCGATGGAAATTCTTTTAATCGACGTTGTAATGTCTTTATTTTATTATACGAGAGGATTATATTTTTATTTTAAAGCTGTTGAAGATCCATTCAAAACAATCATTAGAAATACTAAAGATTATTAGGGCAAAACATATTCAGCTTGAAATGTTTAGTATTAACAATCAAATTTGCTGTTACATTATGCATTACTTTGTAGTTAACTTCAAGATGGTTTAAACCATGTTGGTTTTCAGAATTATGAGATATAATATGTAATTTAAACCAAATTTTAATACACACATTTTTTAATTTATTGCAGATTTCTGAAAAGTACTATATGGTTTGCATCATTCATTAAAGAATAGGACGACTTGCACAAAAGAAATTTTTTCGATCTAGTTGTGACAAAACTAATTCGTCGCTAATTAACTTCTTAATCAATTTCAAGTTGACTTAATTTCAATAACTAGATGAGATAAAATATTTCTTTAGTGCCTAATCCAAATTGGATAATATTCCTTGAAAAGTTATAAGTGCGTGAGAAGTTTTACAAGCAAATTAGTGTCGCGAAAATCACCACAAATAATAAGTAAAATTCCTCGCAGAAGCAGCTGCCATTCCAATAATCACGTTTGCAATAAATAACGTAACTAGAATAAATGTAAAAAGTAAAATTGCCTCAATAACTATGGTTGCAATAATTAATGTGGCTAGAATAAATGACTAAAATATATGTTCTTCGTCAATTAAAAATAAAAATTTTATCAATTCTTAATTAACATGCGTCATTTATTACTTTTATCGATTGAAGAATGACCTAGGTCAATTTTTGATGCATTTAGATATCAAATTTATTGTATTTAATAAAATTCAAGTTCATTAAAAAAAAACTATCAAATTTTATCATTATAATCACGAAGTTAAACTATCGTCTTTTTGTTCATAAAAGATAAATTAGTAAAAACCTTCTTATTGATAAGCTGTATTTATATTAACAAAATAATGACTTTAAGGATTTGATTGTCTTTATTCTGTCTTTATATTCAAAAGATTTCTAGTTTTTTTGCTAAAAATTTATTATTTATTTTTATAGGCAAAGATTTCTTTATCTTATTATATAATTTTTTTTAATTCATTTACATAAAAAAAAAAAGAAAAGAATTTCATTAAATAAATTATTACGTTTGTTAAATAATGTTTAAAAAATATTTCTTTGCAGTGAATAAATTAAGTTCGTTAAGTAGTTCTATAAACTCTTTTTTTTATAAATAAAAAATTTAAATTGTTAAATAATTTTCAAAAAAAAAGACCAATCAAGATTATAAAGAATAAATGACTTATTAATTTTAAAATTATTAATGACATTAGTCAATTAATAATTAAATTATTAATGACATTAGTCAATTAATAATTAAATTATTAATGACATTAGTCAATTAATAATTAAATTATTAATGACATTAGTCAATTAATAATTAAATTATTAATGACATTAGTCAATTAATAATTAAATTATTAATGACATTAGTCAATTAATAATTGATATAAATTGAGAAATAACGCAGAGCTTATATACATAAATATAATATCTGCTGATTAAATTAATTTAATGCTTCTAATTGAATATACGCTAAACGTATCGGAATCACCTTTAAGTTAGTTCGAAATTCTTTACCGATTTGAGTGGATTTAAAACATAAGCGTATTTAGAATCAACTTATATTGATTCTAAATCTACCAAAATTCGGTTCATCGTATACCGTACTTTCCGAAATTATGCACCACTCATCTATCCCAATTTTTTTAATCTCAGATTAGCAGGAGTAATTTGGCCAAAGATCTTATTACATTTTCCGCTAATCTGATATTAAAAAATTGGTGGTACTTAATTTCGGAACGGTAGAGGGTGGTTTTGGGGTGGCAATGCAATCTAATCATAAATGGCTAACCAATTAGTTAGAAAATTACGATTATCATGCAATATGACATAAAGATTTAATTACCTGCGATCTTTTCAACGTCATGAGTTTATGCACATACATGCAAGATTGTGATATGGGCATTATTTTATAATATAGGAAAAAAGATAGAATGGTATGAAGGCAATCAATATCAGCAATTAAACGACCATGAGAAAATGAATTACAGAATCAAGTATCGCACTTTAAAAATTAGACTACCAAATTTATGCGACACAAAATATAGAAATGTTATATAGGATGCGGAGATGTAACATACGAAGTTTCTATATGCATTACACCCTTGCTTCATAGAGATGTGATCCGTAAATTACAATACATATAAATAAACTGCAGTTTATTTTAAAACTACAGTTTTACAATAAACTGCAGTTTATTTATTATGACAAATAGTTTATAGTTCGCACCTTTATTGCTTCGTCATATGTATTTATCCAATGCGTAAGATGTAAGGTTTTTGCGTACGCCATTTAATTTGCAATATACCATACACTATTTGAAATCTTCAACATCACTCCATTCCTGGTAGAACACTATTACGGTATAGAGCTAGTCCAGAATTAATTTTTTTTAAAAAAAATACGATATAGTTTTGTCTATTAGTTAGAGGAAAAGTGAACCTAAACCAGTGTGAATTCATATGTAAATTCGTATATGAAATTAACCTTTAAAAAATCTGATCATAATAATTAATTAATTATATAGTTGATTTTTTAGTGTTGATCACCCTAAAGTGGGTGTAAAATACCCTTATTCTGGAGACCGTACCATACTGATTTGCTAAAATCTCGTAAAAAATACCTCTGATCTGATTATTCATACTATACTGATCTGCTACAACTCTCAATATTTGGTTGATTCACGATTACTATAAAATTTTGTTACAAATCGACACACAATACTGTATGTGGTTAAAGTTGAATTGGTACTGTCAATTGTTAATGAATTTGAATTGTGATGTCACCGATATATTAGTCTTAAAATTTTGATCACGGGTTGCATAGCCAATCAAAAAGCATTGAAGCGCTATATTAGTTTAAGCACAATGATCACAGTTTGGACATAACTATGATTTTATTGGTTGGTAGATCGACATAAAACTATGAACCACAATAATTATTATCTGGGTGGCAAAAATTCTAAAAATTTACGAAAAATGGAAAATCTAGAAATCAGTGGAGTGTAATTTTCTTAACATTTGCTAATATATTCACTATTTTTTTTATGAATCTTATGCTTTTCTTTTTACACAGTGGTTCTCGATATAGTGGACCATTAATGCGGAGAATTATAATGGAGCCAAATTATGAATTACTATAATATCTAATATATCATGAGAGTTTGATATTATGAAGCTTTTAATACAACGGGGCAAAGGGCCGGAATCATGGCCTCCGTTATATCGAGAACCATTATGTATCTAATTATTATTTTTTCCTAATGCATTTGAAAGCTTACTAAATTTCTTGATGGCAATCTTTTAATCAACGTCGTAAAACCTTTATTTTATTATTTGGAAGGATAATGTTTTATATTAAAGCTGTTGAAGCCCATCAAATACAACTATTAGAACTACTAAAGATTATTGGGTCAAACACATTCAGCTTGCGAAATCTTGAAATATTAACAATCAAATTTGCTGGTATGTCCTGCTTACAGAATATACGGCATCCATTGCTTTGTAGCTTACTTCAATATGGTTTAAACCATGTTGAATATGTGATATGATATGTAATTTAAGCTAAATTTAATATAACTTATTGCAAATTTCTGAAAAGTACTGTACTGGCGATCATAAATAATGCAGCAAAAAAAAAATTTGTTTAAACCGCATTATTTCACGCAATTCCGACTGTATCCTTTTGGTTTTTTTTTAATTCATAAATACCATCGCATTCACATAAAAAAATTTTAGAAAGTATTAATAAAGTAAATTTTTCGCGAGCACGAGCTTTATTTAAAATCACGTGTTCATTATTTTTGCTCATTTTGAACGCAACAAGCACAAAACAAAAAAAATTTTTATTTACATATAAAAAAAAAACAATTTTTTTCTATTTAATTCACCCCCACTTTTACCATCTAGTATAGCCACCCCGGGCCCTAATAACGTCACAAACTCGTTCTGGCATTGAACGAATCAGGTTCGTGCAGGTTTCGACGTCGATTTGCTCCCACACCAACTGAATTTTTTCCCAGAGGTCTTTTTCACTCGAAATATTGCCGGGAAGCTTTCTCAGGCGACGGTCGACTTCAGCCCACAGGTGTTCGATCGGGTGGGATCGGGGGATGCGGGGCCACTTGAAGGTTTTTACTCTATTCCTTCTAAGCCAAAGTTTGGTCAAGGTTGCAATGGCAAGAGGCACCATCTTGTTGGAAAATTATATCCTGCACCCTAAATCAGTGATTCATCATGGTACCCAGAAGGTAGTCATGAAGTATCAGCCGGTACAACTCATTATCCATTGTGCAGTCGATTTTACAAAACCCTCCAATGCCACGAGACGTAAAGCAACCCCAAATCATAACGGAGCTGCCCTCGTGCTTCACTTTCGGTTGTATGTGGAAGCGGTTTAACGGTTCCTCGGTATGCTTCCAGTAATATTGCTTACCATCAGACCCAAAAATTTGAAATCTAGATTCGTCGGACCAGATTACCTTTGACCAGTCTTCGACAGACCAATCTTCGTGTTCTTTGCAAAAATCGAGACGCGCTTTTTGATAACTAGCACTTAGGAAGGGCTTTTTTCGTTTGATCCTCGACACCAAACCATGCTCCTGGAGTATACGATGTATAGTAGAGCTGAAACTTCAAGGTTTTTCTCTTCTTTTAGGTGGGAGACCACCTGCACAGCTGTAGAGCAGCATCGAGAGGCAATTAAGTTAACAATTTTTCTTTGGGTTGGTTTACCCACCGAAGGTGGGCGACCAACCCGTCCTAAATCTTCTAGCGTTCAGTTCTCAAGCCACCTTTTCTTGATACGGGAGACGGTGGAGGAGCTAATATGACGAGCCCGGCCTATAGCTCTTGTCGTGTATTCTTTTTGTAGCGAGAGCAATATTTGTGCCCTTTGGGCAGGAGTGGTATGGTTCATTTTTTTGCCGATTTGATTATCAATTAATTCTAACATTGCACAAGATGCAAAATCAGACAAAGAAAATCTATTTTTATAATTGTGTCATGTAGTCCAGAATAAGCCACCTGATCTTCGGTAAAAACAAGCAAAAATAATGCATCACATGTTTTGTGTCACGCGCATGATTATTTACACTTTGACAGTATTAATGTTTAATAAAATTCTACTGGTAAACAGTGACACCACTCACGAATAAGAAAAACAAAAAACAAAAGGATAAATCTGGAATTGTGTGAAATAATGCGGTTTAAACAAAATTTTTTTTTTGCTGCATTATTTATGATCGCCAGTGTATTCTACAATCATTTATTAAAGAATTGAACAACTTGTACAAGAAGTAATTTTTTCAATCCAGTTGTGACAAACCAATTCGTCGTTAATAAAACTTCTTGATCAACTCCAAGTTGATTTAATTTCAATAACTATATGAGATGAAATTTTTCTTTAGCGTTTAGTCCAAATTGGTTAATATTCCTTCAAAAATTATAAATGTGCAAGAAGCCTCGCAGCAGTAGCTGTCATCCCAATAATCACGAGTACCCTAGTCATGGCAAAAAAAGTTCTGGTCATGTGACTATCTGTAGCAAAATTAGCCAATAACGATTTCCAATTTGATGTAATGTAACACAATCAGAAAAATTCAAAACAAACGTTTGTTGTTTATTTCTCGACAAACTTCATAAGAAACAACCTTCTGCGCATTATCAAAAAACATTCTTTGATAGATTTTATATGTACACCACTAGTTCCAAACCATAACATAGACATTAGCCTTAATCTAATAAACTTAAAAGATTTTTATCAGCTATCACGTGATTAGAACTTTTTTGCCATGGCTAGGCACTCAATAATTACGTTTGCGATAATTAATGTAGCTATAATAAATGTGAAAAAACAAAATTGCATCAAAAATCACGTTTGCAATAATTAATGTAGGTATAATAAATGACTAGAATATATGTTTTGCGTTAATTAAAAATTTGTCAATTCTTAATTAACATGTGTCATTTATAAATTTTTGCCGATTGAAGATTGGCCTAGGTCAATTTTTAATATATTTAATTATAGCACAGCCACTATTGATCATGAGTATTATACTATTTATGTTATAAATCACTTTCTTTTTATTTTGTCATTCATGCTTGTTATTTTGTATGATGCAGACGTTATACTATGTTGCATTATACGAATTAAAGGAGTTTAAAAAAGATAAATAGTATAATTTATGATCAATGACCACTGTATTATAATACCAATATAGCATGATAATTCTGAGATACACCACATTTGATACAACGATAATTTTTTGATTATTCAGAAAATGCCGCTTCACAGCATTCTCTGATCAAAAAAATTATCATTGTACCAACGTGATGTTATCTCATATTATCATACTATATTATATATAGTATGATAATATGAGATAACATCATGTTGGTACATGATAATTTTTTTGATCAGAGAATGCTGCGAAGCGGCATTTTCTGAATAATCAAAAAAATTATCGTTGCATCAATGTGATGTATCTCAGAATTATCATGCTATATTGGTATTATAGTATGATGGTCATTGATCATAAACTATACTATTTATGTGTTTTTAAAACTCCTTTAATTCGTACAGTGCAACATAACAGATAATATAAAGTATGGATGATGTATTATCGTGCAAAATAACAATCATGAATGACAAAATAAAAAGAAAGTGATTTATAACATAAATAGTATAATACTCATGATCAATAGTGGCCGTGCTATAATTTATAAATATCTAATTTATTGTATTTAATAAAATTCAAGTTAATTAAAAAAAATCAATCAAAAATTATCATTATCTTTTTGTTCATAAAAGATAAATTAGTCACATTGATAAGTCGCATTTATGTTAACAAAATAATGACTTCAAGAATACTCTTTATACTCTTATTATATAACCTTTAATGTTAATTCATTAATGTAAAAAAAGTGATGTTTATTTTTTTTAAAAATAAAGAAAAGAAAAAAGGTCATTAGATAAATTATTACGTTCTAATTTTTATTTTTATTTATTTGTTTTTTTCGCTTTTATAACTGAGACCCTGCTCTTTGTCCTCTATTAAGTTTTAATATTATTACATGCATAAGAGAATAATACAGCTTAACTTTCCAGAACAAACAACTCAGACTTCACGATAAGCCTTCCATTACCTTTAGTGAGCACCCGAGGCCCAAAATTAGCTGCAAGTTATTTCACAATAACGTACAGACGCAAAAATAAAAATTGTTAACAACAATAACCTGCCCTACACTCGGGCCCAGGTCCCTGTATGTTAAACAAAAAGCAGTCATATGATCCGGACTGCTTGTATATGTAAAACTTCTAGAATCTTCGTCCAGTAGTTTCTCCAAAATTCTTGCACATCTTTCCACGTTACTTGTTTCCAAGCCACTCTTGATGATTGTATCCAATATGGTAGGTGCCTTTCATTTTTGGGAGCAGTAAACACTGCAGATCTTTTGGAGGGGGTATGCCAAAATGCCCACTTTTTGAAAATTTCCTATGAACCAACAACACCAAACAAAATTCCCTTGTAACTTTAGTAAGGACGGTAGTTCTTCCCGTATAGTCTGAAGTCCATCAGAGAGCTGCCAAGTACTTCTTGACTTGTGGTGAGTGATAAACTCTAAGCTTGTCAGCAGGTAGTCTATGAACTTTACCTCTAAACAACAAGTGCCAGTTTTGTGGCGAGTAACAAACTCTAAAGCCATTAGCAGATACTCAGTTAACTGTATCCTAAATAATAGCTGCCAAGTTGCATGTTTTTTGTTGGGTTTTCAACTGTTTCTTTAAGACTTTACTTCTGAAGTGTTAGCGTAATTGTTGGTACAAGGGATCAGCGGATAGAGTTACAGAAGATCGGCGTCTATAATCTGTTCTAATTTTTATAAAGTATTTGCATTGGATAAATTATTAATTTGGATAAATTATTAATTTGTTAAATAATTCTATAAGCTCTTTTTCTTTTTTGTAAATAAATATTTTAAATTTTTAAATAAAATCAAGATTATAAAGAATAAATGACTTATTAATTTTATACCGATTGCAAAAATGACGCATATTTATTTTCAAATTTACTAATGACATTAGTCAATTAATAATTGACATAAATTGAGAATGACACAGAAATTGTATATATAAACATCATAGCTGCTGATTAAATTAATTTAATATTTTTAATTGAATATATGCACTAAATGGATTCGGAATCCCCTTTACACTGTTAAGTTAGTTCGAAATTCTTTATCGATTTGAGTGAATTTAAAATTTCGTTTTAACATAAGTGTATTTAAAATTAATATATATTAATTCTAAATCTACCAAGATTCTATTCCAACGTACAACAATAATAATAAAGTTAAATGCAGTGGATAAATTATTAATTTCGTTAAGTAGTTCTATAAGCTCTTTTTCTTTTTCGTAAATAAAATATTTTAAATTTTTAAATAAAATCAAGATTATAAAGAATAAATGACTTTATTAATTTTATACCGATTGCAAAAATGACGCATATTATTTTCAAATTTACTAATGACATTAGTCAATTAATAATTGACATAAATTGAGAATGACACAGAAATTATATATATAAATATCATAGCTGCTGATTAAATTAATTTAATATTTTAATTGAATATGCACTAAGTGGATTCGGAATCCACTTTACACTATTAAGTTAGTTCGAAATTCTTTATCGATTTGAGTGAATTTAAAATTTCGTTTTAACATAAGTGTATTTAAAATTAACATATATTAATTCTAAATCTACCAAGATTCTATTCCAACGTACAACAATAATAATAAAGTTAAATTTAATAATTTAATATTTATGAATTAAAAAGCTTTTCTAATGCCATAATAATTTTATTAGTCATTTTTATTGGTTCAAAAAAGTAGTTACATATAGGTTACAAAAACAAATCTATAATTTGCCATACAGTCCAACCTCTCTATAATCACACCGTCGGGATCATAGTAACTTTTCTTAAACATGTGCTTATGTAGAGTTTGTGCTTATATAAAGGATTTTTTTCTATATGCTTATAATAGCTGGTTTTACAATAGATGTGATCATAAGGAGAATATTTATATGATGTGCTTATATGAGGGTGACTAAAGGGAGGTACTACCGTATGTACAATTTTATATATATTTTTTGTTTCGATCTTTGTTTAATTCCATCTCTGCCGATTTCTGATAATAAAGGAATGATTTATTTTCGTCTTTTTCAGTTCCAATTCCATTAAGATAGCAGCGCCCAACATTATATGTTCCTTCAGCATCCCCCATTTCTGCCGATTTTTGATAATAAATGAATGCTTTATTTTCATCCTTTTCAACTCCAATTCCTTCTTCATAACAACGTCCAACATCATATGTCCCTTCAACATTTCCCATTTCTGCCGATTTTTGATAATAAATGAATGCTTTATTTTCATCCTCTTCAACTCCAATTCCTTCTTCATAACAACGACCAGTATCATATGTTCCTTCAGCATCCCCCATTGCTGCCGATTTTTGATAATAAATGAATGCTTTATGTTCATTCTCTTTAATTCCAATTCCATTTCGATAACAATGACCAACATTATACGTTCCTTTAACATGTCCCATCTCTGAAGATTTTTGAAAATAAATGAATGCTTGACTTTCATCCTTTTCGACACCAATACCATTAAGATAACAATATCCAACTTCATTTGTTCCGGTTGCATGTCCCATCTCTGCTGATTTTTGATAATAAAAATATGCTTCACATCCACCTTTTTCAACACCAATTCCATTTCGATAACAATATCCAACATTATACGTTCCTTTAGCATGACCCATTTCTGCTGATTTTTGAAAATAAATGAATGCTTTACTTTCATCCTTTTCAACACCAATTCCGTTAAGATAACAATATCCAACATTATAAGTTCCTTTAGGTTCTCCCATTTTTGCTGATTTGTGAAAATAAATGAAAGCTTTATTTTCATCTTTTTCAATACCAATTCCATTAAGATAACAATTTCCAACTTGATTTATTCCGGGTGGATGTCCCATCTCTGCTGATTTTTGATAATAAACATATGCTTCACGTTCATCCTTTTCAACACCAATTCCATTTCGATAACAATAACCAACATTGTACGTTCCTTTAGGATCTCCTTTTTCTGCAGCTTTTTGATAATAAATAAATGCTTTATAATCATCTTTTTCAACACCAATTCCATGTTGATAAGAAAATCCAACATGGTTTGTTCCGGCGGGATGACCCATTTCTGCTGATTTTTTCCAAGAAATGAATGCCTTATGATCATCCTGTTTAACACCTATTCCATAACGATAAGAATATGCCACCATAAACATTGCCCTGTTGTTTCCCATCTCAGCTGATTTTTGATAATAAATAAATGCTTTATGTTTATCCATTTCAACCCATTTACCAAAAAAATAACAACTCGCAAGAATGAGTTGAACCGTAGAATTTATTTGATGATTTAAACAAAAGTTGAAAATATGGACAGGATTTTGATTATTCTTTATTAGAAATTGTTCTATTGTATCAAGAATTGAATCAGAAAATTTGTTTTTCAATTTTTCTTTATTATATATATTGCACATTTCTTTTACAATTTCATTAAGAAACTCCTGAGAGAAGTCCCAATACTTGTTATATTCTAAATACAGTAGGGTACCATTGCTTTCAATTTGAAAAAAATTTGATAAGCTGTCGATGTTTTCTGGTTGCTTTACAAATGGTTTATTATAATTTGACATTTTTTTTCGCAGGAAAAAAAGTTCACACTTGGGCATCATATTTATTAAATTTTAAGGTATCTTTAAGTGTTGATCTTTGCCAAAAACAATTTAATATTATGAACGTACAAGGAGAACGTCCCAAATATGGAAATAACTATCCGATTGTTACACAATTATTAAATTATGCTTTTTAAGTCCTTCTATTACATTTAAATTATAAGAAATGGCAAAAGAAAAAATCATTATATACTATATATAATAGGTTTTTTATTAATAAATCGATCGTTACTTTTAAGTTGATCGAAATGAAAAATTACATTTACACTAAAATTTCATATGATTTGGATACATTTATATTATAAGAAATGGCAAAAATATAATAGGTTTTTTATTAATAAGTCGATCGTTACTTTTACGTTGATCGAAATGAAACATTACATATACACTAAAATTTTCATATGATTTGGATAAAACTTTTATATTTAAGTTTTTTGCGGATGAAGCTTTAATAATTTAATAATCATAGAGATCTACCCGCAAAATTGGTAGCTATAACCAGAGCACAAAACCTATTGTAAAATGCCGTAATTTTCCGTTTAATGATGCAACAGTTGGAAATTCTCCGCTTTTTTATATTATTATACACGCAATATAAATTGATGATAATTGACAAATGACGAAACCTTTCGTCATTGACGATGGCTAAACCTTTCGTCAAGCCAAATTCCTAAATGACGAATTGACGATTGACGAAAAGCATAACGATTGACGAAATTTATGACGATTGGCGAAACCTATGACGAAATTTGTACGATTTTATTAATATAATTATAGGAACTTGTATAATAAAACAAACGTAAAATGAAACGTAAAAGGATTAAAATGCCCAATGGAATTTCAAGATAAGGTGTAATGTAAAAATCGAAACGAAACTGTACGTAAAAATATTTTTTTTTGAAGTCCCAATTGTGTCAATTATTATTTATTTTTTCTATAAATTTGTCCGGTATCACCTAATGGTGCCTTGCAATTATCTAATAGGACTAATAGAAAAAAATTTGACCACTAACCAAATTTTGATTCCACGTAATGCTAAACGAACCCTATAACAACGTTCTCTTGGAAAATTATGAAATTATCAGATTTTTTGTTCTGAAAATCGACTCCGTCCGAACATTTTAAAGGGATATTTATTGGAAGTATATGTTTTTATACGTTTTTTATACGATAATTTTCAATCAAAAATTTTCTATTTTTACATCCCGTACAAACATAAACAATTTTTCGGAATATTGACACCATTCCGAACAATTCCTGACAATTTTAGAGTAACCATTTTTTTTAGAGGAACATAACTTTGCATAGCTTTAGATATGACATGAATGAGTCTACTAATTTACAGTATATTAAAAAAAAAAAAAAATTCAGCCCGCCTATCGGGATTTTGAAACACCAGGTAATGCAAAATGAAAATCAACTTTGTGTGGCTTAATAACCCTTATCGTACTTAACTTTTTTCTAATTTAATAACTAAATTAATTTTTTAAATAGATTATGCAAATGACCGAATATTTTAAATATTATATAATTAATTATTTAATAAATGTTACGGGATGATCGTAAATCAGATGATGGTGAAATTTGAATCTATTTCATGTACAATTTATTTAAAATTTTTGGGGGGTTTTTTTGCCAGCTTTTTTTTTTTATGATCGAGTTAGATTTTAAGTTAGAGTTATTAATAAAATAGTATAGGTGTATTTTGGTAGGGTTTATATTTTCAGATTGAGACTCCCAAAATTTCATCATCATCCGATATCACGATTATCCACGACAATAATTATTTATAATATGTGTTTATTACTGAATAAAACATATTTAAAGAATCGAAATTAATATATTAAGCTAAAAAAATTAAGTACAATTGTAAAATGGGTAACTTAATACTTTATAATAAAAACATTACTTTCAAAAAAATTTAAGATCTAGAATTTATTGAGATCGTTATAAGAAGCATGTTGAAAGAGTATGACTGTATATCGTAATGTAGAATTGGTGGATGTAAAAGACCCGGATCTTTTATACGGCAGTTTATGGTAAATCAATTCGCCAAGATTTCACCAATCATCATAGTTTCACCAGTCATCATGGTTTCGCCAGTCATCATAGTTTCGTCAATCGTTAAAGGTTTCGTCAATAGTCAAGGATTTTGTCAATCACCAATGGTTTCGTCAGACGAAACAATGACGAAATTTTTCGTCATCGCAAAAATAGTTTCGTCCATCATTAGATTACATAACTCGGAAATCTTGTAACCGCGATCAGCAAATTACGCTATCATACTGGGAACCAGGAATTTAGCAATCTATGTTTGGCTAAAAATTATTCTACGAATTTTTTTTGACCAACCATGTATTGACATTTTTTCTATAGTCCTAATTCTCAAACTTGATACGTACGTGCGTACGTACGTGGAATTTGCTGATCACAGAATATAAAACTTTTATCCAAATCATATAAAAATTTTAGAACATTTATAACATTTTGAATAATTTAAAAAGCAAAGATCGATTTACAAAATTGGCTTTTATATGATATAATGATTTAATTCTATATATAGTGATGCTCTTCGGATATTTATCAATTTTTATAGTATAAATTTAATTATATGATACGGTCTACCCTTAAACGTTTTAAGTAACTTGAAGCGTTCACCTTGCCTTACATAATATTACATTTTATCAACCTAGTTTTAATTAATAAATTTTAGAATTATGAACCTTTTTTGTATGTTTATATAATTTTTTTTAAAAAAGTTAAAGTATACAAATAACAGTTATTAGCTTCGCATTTCTTTTCTTTCTTTCTTTTTTTTTTTTTTGTACTTAGAATGTGGTAATATATTTACATAGGTATAATATGTAATACGGTGTGTGAAACAAAACCATTAATATTTAAAGATCTCTTCAATAGAATAATAGCATATGATACTATAAAAAAATTTAATTGTTTAGACATAGGATTAAATAAACATTTTCAAATAACGATAGTTATATAAGGAATAGTTGCGCAACGCGTGAAAAACACATGACAAATATATAAACTCAAAAATAATATTATCAGTTATCAACCTAGTTTTGGTAGTCAAGGCCTAAAATATCGACTGACTAAGTCGATGTTACAAAAACCTGCTTAGCTGCTTAGTTGACTATCGCTTAAAAATATCAAACATTTTGAACATTTTGGGTCATTCCGTGCTTAATCGATTAGCGCTTAAAAACATCGCATATTTTGACCATTTTGAGCCATTCCGTCTTATCGTATCATACACGATGCGCATGATGCGCATGCTGCACATGACTTGCACATTTCTTATTAACATAGGTAAGTGCTGTAAAGCATGATGAACCCGTTTACCATTTCTAATATAAATTGATTAAAAAATTATTAATAAACGATTTATGATAATATCAAATTATTTGACGATCCAAAATGATGGAACCCGAACCACATCTAAAGTGTAGCATATATGGGTCATGGACTAGGAAAACCCGTCTATGACGCTTTTGATTCAAATTAAAGTGCAGGCCTATATCTATATGTATTTTGCTTTTTACCTACGTTGATAATAATTTATCGAGATATTTTAATTTGAATATAACCTAATTTTTTTAACGTTCGTGTCGTTCGACAGCCAATGATTGACTTGATTGACTACTCAATTAAATTAGGTTGGTAAATCAAGCGGTTTATAATAAAAATTCAGGGGTAAAATTTAGGTTTCACCCGACAAATAATCGTCATTTTCTCAAAATGGTTTCCTAGTCGATGCCCCATATAGATATACTAGGAAAACGAATATCGTTAGTGTCCAAACCATGAAGCTGATCCGTGTCGATCTCTATAGTTGATTGGCTAACATTTGCGCACGTGACTGGAATCTAACGGAATCCAGCACAAAATCATGTGCTGATTTTTTCAATTTATGCAGATCGGGCCCCAAAAATTGATTTATTCCACTCATCTCCGTTAGGCCAAATGATCTGCAAATTTGACCGGAATTAAATCAATTTTTGGGGTCCGATCTACATAAATCGAAAAAATCAGCCTATGGATATCAGTCTATTTTTATCAAGAGCCGTCAATTAATAATCGACTTGACTATGTCAATTAATCCAATTTTACCAGTCTTACTGGTTAAAAGAAACCTTTCTAGCCAAATTAGCACAAACAAAGTAAGTCGTTATTTTTGAATGCCTCAATTATAATGTTTTCATTTCATTACTCGTTCAAATGACTTTGTTAATACAGAAGGAAAACTACATAGAAATCTGCATGTTTTTAGTCACAAGCTCTACCAAAATGCTTGGGTATCTACTTAAATACGTCCAAATTAACAATTCACACTTCATAACAAGTTATGCATATATATTATAGCAGACTAATACTCACTTAGCCATTGTATCTGTTGCATGAGAAAAATTTATAGCGAAAACAAGACTTATACTGTATGTAGCATTATATACAGTGGCAGGTGAGTGTGCATTGCTATTAGTGTGGAGCCTAATCACCAAGCAAGAATTCTTGCGCTATCTTTATAAATTTGGTACCAATTACCAAACAAAAGGTATTACTATGGAGCCCCTTACAATTGACCCTTTCACTGCTGTTATCATGGGTCGAATTTCAATAATAAGGTTCTGCATTGCTTTCATTAGGGCCTGGAATGGACCGCCCATTCGATGATTTATTTTTCCCATATTAATATGCTTTATACGTATATTATAACATGTGAGAAAACCATTACTTAAACTGAAGAAGGGATTTTTAAAAATCAGCATACGTAGTGAAAATCAAAAAAGTTGAACGGAGACATCTCTCTCACATTTCAAGTTAACACATCAATGTAGGGTCCAAAGATCCCGTATAATATGAGACTTCCATAAGAAAATGGGACATTGGTTTATTATTATAAATCATCGATGATAAACCAATGAGTGTCAAAGGAAAACCACAGGTTGGGATTGATCGTACTGGTAATAATATAGATATACTATAGTTTAAATGTTCCAAATTAATAAAAACACATTTGTCTACCTGTAATAACATTCAACGGCATTTACTTTGAGTTTTAAATATAAATTTCTTTGATTTCGTTTCGATTTGTTTTTTTTTTATAAATTAAGATTTTAATACTATTATCATGTATAAATTTACCTACGATTGACTTCAATAAATTAGTCGTGAAGTCTCACTCATTGTTAATCGTTACTTTGTCACTTTGTTCCTATTTCGGTATAAACGTTATTATTATTATTACGTGATTGTATTTCTTGAAATCATAACCGTTAAACACTACCCGTAACTATAGAGATAAATAAATTCCTAGATTGGCTCCACTCTCCCTAATTTTATAGCTACACTCGTGTCTACCATTATTGGGCGGTTTATGAACTATCAAATACTATTTTTGATCCATCTAAGGCCGATTGTCATATGGGTGAGTACACAGCAAAGTCATGCTTAGAGTATATATATTATATATGCTCAAAGCGTGCACTCGCCCATATGACCTATCGGAAACTTAAATAAAAAGACTATCAGATATCAGAAATGACAGGTTATCGGACATTGATTATGGAACAGGCATGGTGGATCGATTTTTAATCTTTTATGGCAGATTACGGTTTCGACAGGATCGGTTTTGGGCCAACAGTAATGGCCATATTAAAGACCTGAAAGAATTGTCAAACTGGAATGACAATGTTAATGGTAACATATTAGTATTTACACGAAATAATGCGCACCTACGCGTTATTTCGAGGAGATGCACGTTATTTCGAGTACGCGCATGGGCGTTGTTTCGGGGTAAAGGTCTAATTTCTGCAAAATTGTGCGTTATGTATGTGTGATGCATAACAAAACGGTATTTCTTAATTTTATATACAGCCTTTCCGATTTTTTGACCAAAAAATTCTTGTTTCTGCTTGTTATCTTAATTCGTCATTTCAACGATTATTAATTCGCCATGTGGAGTGTCCATTATTTCGGGACGCACATGGACGTTATTTCGAAACCAACTATGCTATTTTAAGGAAATGCAATTTCGAAATAACTCCCATGTGCGTTATTTCGCGTAAATACGGTATATGACCAGTGTTGGAAATTAGTGTTCTCGGAGTTCTCATGAGAACACTATTATAAATTTGAGAACAGTATAAATTTTTTACTGTTCACTATCAAAAAAATTTTTGAGAACAGTAAAATAATAATGTTCTCATAAGTGTATAATATAATTCACAGCAAACCAAAACTTATAAAAATCATATGAAAAATTCATTTAATTTTCATGGATAAGATTTCAATTTGCATTATAACTACTTATTTGAGGGAGTTCATATTTGTAACATTGTGTTTTTTTTTTTTTAGTGAGAACAGTAACCAATTGTTTGAGAACACATGTAGTTATTATACTGTTCTCATGAGAACAGTGTTTGAGTCTGAAATTTCCAACATTGTATATGACATATCATTTCAAAACCAACTAATAACTCAGAAGAATATGAAGATGGAGATGATGAATAATAATGCTATTAATTTCAAGAAAAAATATTGAAAAAATACAGTATATTGAGGATTAAATCGAACATATTAAATTGAGAGGCTACAGGATTTTTTAATAAACAATGTTCTTCGCTTTGTAGCTTTATCTGTTACTACCTTGATTCATTTGAAATCAGCTTCTCTCCAATCCCGCTCAAGCCCAACAACTCAACCTTCATGATCAGCATGATAAACTAAATATATATAATCTTAATAGTGCTATAAACCAAAGATGGCACCGAAACCTTTTTTGCCAATTCTGAAAGTTTCAGGTTTCGATTATAGCTTCCGAAACCTCATCCGAAACTCAAAACCTCACCCGAAACCCAAAACCTCACCCGAAACCCGAATCCTTACCCGAAACCCGAATCCTTACTCGAAACCCTGAAACCTCAACCGAAACCCAAAACCTCACCCAAAACCCGAAACCTCAACTGAAACCCCAAAACTGCCAAAACATCAATAACTTATTTGTTTATTCTCTCTATTTCATTCTGATATTGTGTTAACATATGGAATTACCCTTGTTATCATATGTGATCATGATCGATCAGCATAATGAGAAATGATCCCGCATGAGAGCGTGATAGTTATACGCGATCAATCGATCAGTGGAATGAGGAATAATCCCGCATGAGAGCGTGATGGTTATACGCGATCAATCGATTAGCGTAATGAGAAATGATCCCACATAAGAGCGTGATGGTTATACGCGATCAATCAATCAGCGTAATGAGAAATGATCCCGCATGAGAGCGTAATGGTTATACGCGATCAATCGATCAGCGTAACGAGGAATGATCCCGCATGAGAGCGTGATAGTTATACGCGGATAGTTATATTGAGACAGAAGATCATTACTACTGTATATTTGTTTTTCTTTATTTATTTGTTTATTTGTTTGTTTATTCTCTCTATTATCATTCCAATATTGTGTTAACATATGAGATCACCCTTGTTACCGTGATGCGATCATGATAGATCAGAGTAAAGAGGAATGATCCCAAGTAAGAGTGATGGTTATACCAAGACAGAAGATATCATTACTATATTTATTATTTATTTATTTATTTATTTATTTATTTATTGCTTATAATTATACTGTATTCACTCTATTATCGGGTTTGATATCATGTTAACATATGGGATCACCCTAGTTATAATGATGCGATCATAATCGATCAGCGTAACAAGGGATGATCCTGTCAAAGATTCGGAATGTAATACCTATAGCCTTACCGAAAAAGATACAATTAGTTGGAGATTAAAAGAGCAAAATATGTATAAAAATGCCTGATTTTTGACTATATAAAAATAAGTTTTCACTTATCTTAAAAATAAAAGTCTAAAACCTTGACAGCTATATTACAAAATTCTATTTAATAACTTCTTATTCTTAAAATATTTACCATTTTTTAATATGCCAGAATCTAAAAAAATTAAACATGCTGATGAAAAAATTATTGGTGGTTGTCCATTAAAGCCAATTTGGAAATTTTATAATAGAGGCAAACAATTGGATAACTCAGGCCATTATGAAGCAATTTGTAAAGCATGTGAAAAATTATTTTCACCTGGAAAACTATTATTAATGGAAAAGCATATTATTAGTGACTGTGCTTTTGTTTCTGAAGAAGTAAAAGAAGCAGTTATATATATTGTTGAATCTCGTGAAAAAACTTCAAGTATTAGTAGAACTAAACATTCAAGTGAACAAATAAGTTTAAATGAATTTCTTGAAAGTACAGCTATACCAGATAAATGTATTGAATCAATAAATAGAGCACTTATTAAAGCATTTGTATGCTGTGGATTACCTTGGAGGCTTATTGAGCATCCATTTTTTATTGAATTTTTAAAACAACTTCGCCCTGCTTATACACCACCTAGTAGAAAATTTATTGCAGAAAATTTATTAATAAATGAAATAATTAGAATTGATACAAATTTATATAAATCATTAAAAGATTCAAAAAATTTAACATTAGGTATTTAATTGTATTTATTTATTTTTCATTTAATTTATAATTTAATTATACTATATATTTAAAATAAGCTACTACTTAGAATAAAATATTTTTGTTAATTTATTTTTAGCTTTAGATGGATGGACCAGTATAACAGGCAAATCATTGTGGAATTTTATTATTTGTCTAAATAATGGTAAAGAAATTCTTTGGAAAATTTTAGATTTTTCAGATACAAATCATACTGCAAATTTTTTAACTAATGAAATTCAAAAAGTTCTTATTGACATTGGTGTTGAAAAGTTTATTGGTATAGTAACAGATGCAGGAGCAAATATTAATTTAGCAAGAAAACAAATTTCTCAAAAATATACACATATATTAAGTATTAGATGTATTGTACATGCATTTAATCTTATAACAAAAGATTTAATTAAACATCCATTTGCAGCAAGAATTATCCAATGGTGCAAAACTTTAGTTACATATTTTAAAAAAAGCCATTTACCAAATAATCTTTTAGCAGCCAAAATTTCTGAAAAAAAAAATCAGGTGGTGGATTAAAAACTTATATTGATACAAGATGGACAACAGTTTATGCAATGTTAAAATCAGTTTATCAATTAGAAACATGTTTAAAAGAGGTAATCATTATTTAAAGTTTTTAATTTATATTTAAAATTAATAACTTAAATAATTTTTTATTTAGATTGCTATTGAAAATCCTTTAGCTATAACAAATGAATCTGTTAAAGCAATTATTTGTAGAAAAAAAGGATTTTTTTATGATGTTTATGATTTAGCAAAAATTTTTAAACCTATTAATGATGCAATTATTAAACTCCAAAGAAGAAATATAACGTTAGCTGATTGCTATTTTGCATTAATTTCTTTAGGAAATTCAATTTATAAGCTTTCTAAAGAAGATCCTAAAGATCCTAAACAATTTTATAAATATGCTATTAACAAATTTAATTCAAGATTTAGTGAATATGAATATGATGAATATGTTTTAGCATATTTTCTTCATCCACTTTATAAAGGTAAATAAATTTTATTATTTAAATTTTAAATTATTTAATTTTAACTTTATAAATTATTTAGGTGCAGGTATTAAAAAAAGTCAATTTTTAAAAATTGCAACCTCAGCAGCAAATATTTGGCAACAAATGGTAAAAATTCCAGAAATTGCAACACAATTAAAAAAATATAACCATTCTAAAGAAAAATCAGGAGATATGATTATTTCTCAATTTAGAGAATTTTACTTGCAAAGAGAACCATTTAATGCACCATTCTCATTAAATATTGATACAGCCTTAAGTTGGTGGAAAACATGTACAATATCACCACCATATTTACAATTACTTGGAATTAAACTTTTTTCAATTACTCCACATACAGCAAGCTGTGAAAGAATTTGGTCTATTTGTGGATGGATGACAGGAAAAAGAAGAACAAATTTATCAGTTGAAAATTTAGAATCTTTGGTTAAAATTCATTCTTATTATATTAATAACAAAGAATCTGAATTGAATTTATATAGCAAAGAACATGCAGCAGATGACATTTATCAAGAATTATATAATGCACAAATTGAAGAAGAGGAAGAAGAAGACCAAAATGAAACAGAAAATATTAATTTAGATGAGTATGATTTAGATGATGATGAAGGAACTGTGTGGGAAAATCTAAATTTATTAGAAATAATTGATTTAGAAAATCATAATTTTGATGACACAGATGATAATCAAATAACAGAAGACTTAAATAATGATGAAGAACTAAATACTTTTATTCAAGATTTAGAAGATCAAGGTGATTATGATCCTAGCCAAATAGCACAAAAACATTTTGATGATAATGATGAAATTTATTATTATTAAATTTAAATAATTATATTTTTATTTGTATTTAATGTTATATTATATATAGAGATTTTTTCCTTAAATATTAAAGTTTTTTTTATATCACCTATAATACAAACTTTTTTATTAATATTATATTATATATATTATATTTTATATTTTGTAATAATTTCTATAAAATTTATTCATATTATATTATATATACTATATCTGATATTTTATATTTTGTATTAATTTTTATAAATGTATTGTTTATTAAAGATATTATTAAAATAAATATAAGTTTATAATAAATTTTAAAGATTGTATATTATATTTTAAGTTTCGGATTATAGCTTTGGGTTTCGGATTATAGCTTTGGGTTTCGGATTATAGTTTCGGGGTTTCGGGTTTCGGAGTTTCGATTTTTTTTAAAAATTCCGAAACTAGTTTCGGATTATAGCTCTCCCGAAACTAGTTTCGGGTAGGTTTCGTTTCGACGCCATGTTTGCTATAAACTATTCCTGCAAACCATTAAAGAAGTCGTGAAAAAGAGCATCGTACCAAATAAAAATGGGTGTCTACTGTACAAAAGGAACATATGGCATAGTATTAAGAATTTTGAAAAGTGTGACAGTGGTATTGAATAAATTAGACATTGATATCAACTCACGGTATGGTAATTTGGTCATATACCGGGATGACTTTAGATATCAGATTTTATAAAAATGCATTCAAGCAGATGAATCCAATTATGTCCATTTATGAAGCGGGCAATTTTGTACTACTTTCATGCAAGTATTTGAGCATAAAGAAAAGTGCAATACATTGAAAACTACCAAAAATGATAACAATACCTAAATTTGTTCACAAGACTCGAGATTTCCTTTAAAAGCATAGAAAATTTCAATGATTTCAAAGAACTATCGAAAAATTGCACAGGAAACATGTTTTATTCTAGAATTCAATAATCACGCTCTGCTAAAGAAAAATATAGTTCGATCATAAACTGTTTTCATAAATTTAAATAGAAACTAGAAGCTGTTCAGTTTCAATTAACTATATACTATAGGGACCAATAATAATATAAAATATCAATATGTTTTGTTAAAAGAGTAACGTGAAGTGTAGAAGGAATGAATTATATTATTTTCGCAAGTAACACAACCAAAAAAAAAAAGTTTAGTATGTAACTAGAGAATACTTATACAAACCCCGTCTAATTTATGCGATGACGCCGTGAATGCGAAAATTACTTAAGCTGATTACGCGTGCAAATGTGGATCGGTTGATTTTCGTATTATTATTATTATAATGCTTTGCAAAAAGACCACATGATTTTTGTGTTGATGATGATTGGTGAAATTTCCGAAATTTCCAAAATTTTAAATTGTCT
Organism: Gigaspora rosea; assembly: GCA_003550325.1. NCBI lineage: Eukaryota > Fungi > Glomeromycota > Glomeromycetes > Diversisporales > Gigasporaceae > Gigaspora > Gigaspora rosea. Next base: position 486,587 of record QKWP01000040.1, read on the forward strand.
ATTACTTCATCTTTTTGATAAGTTATGTTGATATTTCTTTGAAACTGGTGAATTCTTAGAATCTATAAAATCTTCGTTTCTCGTATGATATTGTGATCTATGAGGCCACATCTTTTTACAAAGCGCAATAATGATCATCAAATCCACAATTCCACTAGCGTGGGAATTACAATTCCATGGAATTATCATTACGGCAATTATGATATGTATATATTATACATGGGAAACAGGAAATTAGAAATATAAATGAAATAGTGACGTAATAAAGATAAACTTTTTGTTATTAATAAATAAAAAATTTATAATGGTATTAATTTTTTTTTCACTTTTATTATTACGTTAAATGACTGGTGCAAACTCAAACACAAACAGGGAGCTTATATTGTGGAATTAATTTACGAAATCAAAAATGTAAATGCATTATAACAAAGATACCTCATAGACGCAATCAAACTGATGCAGTCAAATATGCATATACACGAACTTTTACTCCTAACTGGACAGAAGATCAAGTTTCTTTTGTTAGTGATAAAATTCTTAAAATATATGATGCTGCCAATTTAAGGAGCTTTTTAATTTTCACTTTGTTCACGATGCAATAATGGGTTATTCAAATAAATATCATCAAGAAAACAATTACCATCTAACTTAGTCGTAAAGGCAGCTAAAATCCGGCTACAAAAATTAACAAAAATTAAATTGGAATCTGAAGTATATGATAACCACGCAAATGACCACACAAATAACCATACAAATAACCATACAAATGCATAGTGCAAAATGATACTTTCTCGTTTTTTGTTTGAGCTTAACGTTTTTGCTTTCAGGTTAATACTTAAAACTTTCGCCTTGGTAAACCAAATTGTAATGAATTATCTAATCAGTAATTAGGCTGATAATGTTAATCATGTTACTTAGATTCAATTTAACCAATTACTTGTTACATTTATGAGGGAAAAAGTTCTTCTTACTTTTTGCAATACTAATTAAGCACGTACATATGTTTGTACATCTAACTGATAGATCAATTGATATGGCCAAATCACATGTAATTACACATGTATGTATATACGTACCATATATAAATATAATAGAAATTATTGGAATAAAATCATTAAAGTTATTTTTTAACCTGATTTAGTACTCTTAATATAGTCAAAAACTATATCTACTAAAGAATATTTCGCTATCACTGGTTTGCAAATTTCTCGTAATATGGTGATCAGCATCGTTCCACTTCTTTTTGAAAATAGCGATAAAATCCAGACCGTCAATTCCATAAATGTGGAATTATCAAATTAGATATAGCTATTTTGGCTATACTAAGAGTACTAAATCCGGTTAAAAAATAACAATACTATTATTTCATAATTAATTAACGCCCATAAACAGCTCTCTTAAAATCGTAAAACGTGATTTGCCAAATTTGCTCCTGTAGTTTGATTACCTCAAGTTCAAGAACAAGTGCATGAATGAGTGCAAGTGCAAGAACAATTGCTCCACAATAGATAAAAGATAACATAAATTTATAAAAAAAAAAATAGTGAATATATTAGCAAATATTAAGAAAAATCATATTCTACTAAAGATTGAATTCTAGATTTTTCCATTTTTCGTAAATTTTTTGGTTGGAATTTTTGCCGCCTAAATTATCTGATAATCACTAATTCTCACAGCGATTCTTGTAGTTCTATTTTTATGTCAATCTAACCAATAAAACCTTGGTCATATCCAAAATGTGCAGTCTGTATGCTAAACTAATATAGCAATATAATCAAGCGATTATGCTTTAACGCTTTTTGATTTGTTATACAAAATGTTAAAATCAATATATCTATGAGCAAGTTATGACATCACAATTCAAATTCATTAACAATTGCTTATCGCGGTTTCAAAATGATGTACTTTTTATTTCACAGATCAGTATAGTATAGGTGAGCAGATCCGTATTGTATATGCCGAATTTTAAATCTGCCAGTGTAATATATATTAGATTTTAATTATACGGATCTGCTCACAGACGTACAGTACGTACATCAATTTGCAAACAGCGATAACCACGATATACAGTATTGTGTGTCGATTCATAACAAACTATTTTACGGAACCAGCCAAATATTGAGAGGCTACAGCAGATCAGTATGGTATGAATGATCAGAATTGTATAGTCGGAATAAGGTATTTCTTTTACAAGATTATAGCAGATCAGGATGACAGAATTGTGTAGCATGGAGAAATTACAGCAGATTGGTACCGTATTTCATATGGTCTCTGGAATAAGGGCATTTTACACCCACTTTAGGGTGATCAACACGATAGTTTGCAACTATTATTTTTTGATCGGATTTTTAAAGGTTAATTTCACATACGAATTTACATATGAATTCACACTGGTTTAGGCACACTTTCCCTAACTAATAGACAAAACTTTATCATATATATATATATATATATATATTTTAACTATAATTCTGGACTAGCTCTATACTGTAACAACAATAACTTTTCGTAAAATTGGAGTAGATTTTTTTTTTAAAAGATTATAGAATAAAATAATCTAGAATATATTATTAAAAAAAAAAACTCGATGCAGTTTTGTCTGCCAGCTAGGGAAAAAAGTATACCTAAACAAGTGTGAATTCTAGAGGTTAGACCCGGATGCAAAATTGTCACCCGGATCACCCGTGTGATTTGAAATCGGGTGACCCGGGTGAAAACGGGTTGCATATAAGGGTCCTGGAGTTGAGAGAAGTGAACCTCTTCAAACTGTGGATTATTGGGTGAACAGATCACAAGATCAAGTGTGATAATACGCATGCCAGTAATGGTTACCGTGCAAAACAAAAACTATATGCGGTACCATATAAGAATTAATTTTTAAGATCTTATGAACAGAATAGTAGTCAGATAGTGATGGGTTATTTATATTTAATTAATAGTAAAGAATGTCTTGTGGGCTTTCGGATATCTAGAGCAAATAGCTCTATTTTTCTCAATTATTTTAGCGTAATCGATTTTTCAAAGCCTTTATGACTAAGTTACGTTATAAAACCTCATTACTCTTACCGTTATACTCAGATTAATCTTATTCATCACTACAAAATAATTTATTGATGTTGCATTTGTTAATTGTTACCTTTAACATCTCATTGTCCATTAAAAACTATTATTATTGTTCTCGCATTACATAACCTTAAAATTAATACCTTATCGATGCCCTCTCTACATTGTTTCGTAAACTAACTCTTAAATTGATTGCATAAATAATCAGACAAATTCTGACTCGGATCTAAATAATTCGTAACTTGCATGTATTAATTTTATAAAAATAAAAATATGAAATTGACACTGAACATATACGCCTTAACCCGATTACAAATCAAAATTTGACTACCATAAACTGCCAACTAGTATATCCGGATAAAACTTAACCAATCGAATGAATGCCCTTCTATGATCTTAAACCCGATTTTGACCCAGGTGAACCGTTTTGACACGGGTGACCCGGTTTACTAGGACCCGGGTCTAAACTCTAGTGAATTCATATATAAATTCATATGTGAAAATAAACATTAAAAAATCCGGTCATATTCATATTCATTTGTTTGATTTATTAGAATGTTGATCATCCTAACCCCCCACTTGGTTACTTACTACACTGATCTATTTATTCTATACTATATAACTTCTCAGAGGTTACGGATCAGAATTGTATAGTACAGATTAAGGGTATTTTACTAGAGGTAGCCAGATTTATATTTATATCCGGATTAATCCGAATTTTAACTAAATCCGGATTCAGTTTTTTGAACAAAATATATTCAGATATAATATAATCCAGATATAATATATAATCAGGATATAATATCAGATATATAATCCGGATAATATGTTATATCCAGTTTAAATATTATATCCTAATCCCCTGTCGCACTAAATATCATTCATGGCTACCTTTATGATTATTTTTTACACGTAATTAACCATATTTATAATAATCATATTGTGACCAGGAATCTTCCCATGAGAGATTCCCGGTCTCATATTGATCATCGGGAAACTCTAATTTTTTTACGCTTAATTTTATTTGAAGAATTTACTTTTTTATATGTTTCACGTTTTATATAAAGAACTTTAAAAGCCAAAGTAAATAAGCATAGTAAAATGAAACTAAAAAAAGACACGATAAGAGCAAAGCGAAAGTAAAAGCTTGAAAAAAGTTAAACGTAGAAGTAAAAAAGCAAAGGTGATAAAAAAAGTAAAACAGTAAAAATAATGGTATGGTAGTCTGATTAACATCTAGTGACACGCTCCTAGGGATTATTTATTGGGACAGAGTTTACCGATGATCATAGCACATGGNTAAAGAACTTTAAAAGCCAAAGTAAATAAGCATAGTAAAATGAAACTAAAAAAAGACACGATAAGAGCAATGCGAAAGTAAGAGCTTGAAAAAGGTTAAACGTAGAAGCAAAAAAGCAAAGGTGATAAAAAAAGTAAAACAGTAAAAGTGATGTAAATAAAAAATAAAGCGAAGCTCAAAAGTCAGTAAAGCACAATACGAATATAAATATGGAACACGTATAAAAATAATAATATGGTAGTCTGATTAACATCTAGTGACACGCTCCTGGGATTATTTATTTATTTCCTGGGGGGAATTATATCAGAGGTTACCGATGATCATAGTATGTGGATGGCCCTTTGGGCCATTGTCACGGTTTGGGGAGAGAATTATACTTGTTATTGCCGGTTCTAGCTCTAACCGTGGACAATATAAGCTTTAAAGGTATTGATTTTATTGATCTGGGTATTCGCAAATTATGTTTAAGAGGGTTAAGGAATATCTAATTAAGATATTAGATATATATATTGGTCGATACTAGGAATAAGGACAGTATTTTATTAATTTATTTAAAGATAGTTTTTTTGAACATTATAATTTTATTTAAATGGATTTTTGTATGTTACATAGACATTAACTGCCTCTTTTCTCCCGCGTAAGTTACCCTTTAAATACATTCATGTTGAAACCTTTTACTAATTCCCACGGTGACTATGAAAAATGATCTAACAGCTTTTACAGATTATGAAGTAATCGTTTATGTGAACTAACGCTTAGATTTTTATTGAATGTAGTAATGGGAAAAATGAAATAAAAATAAAAATGAAGTAATGGGAAGAAATAAGATAAAAATAAAAATGAAGTAATAGTTCGCGGAAAAATGTAGTCATTGAATTGGGTAATGTACAATCATCAAAATGTAGTAATCAGAACCGGGTAATGTACGATCTTCAAAATCCACATGGTTGATTGCCAAAAATTTGACACCTGATGAAATTTCCCGTTACATATTCCCCTTCTAAACAATAAGCTCCGCAAATTCAAAAACCTCTCTGTGAATTCTCTTCTTCTCTCTCTCTTTTTTTTTTTTTTTTTTTTTTTTTTTTTTTTTTTTTTTTTTTTTTTTTTTTTTTTTTTTTTTTTTTTTTTTTTTTTTTT
>QKWP01000040.1:495084-513324 GCA_003550325.1 Gigaspora rosea
AAAAAAAAAAAAAAAAATCTTTATCAAATTTTACTAGTAGTTTTTCTAAAAAGATCTCATATATCATTCATTTATTCTGTTTTCAAAACTTACTCATAATCTTGAATTCAAAATAGTAGGTGCTTTTCTAATTGTAATGGAGTAAATACTGCTAATTTTTTGGGGTACACTAAAAAGCCCACTTTGTTAGAATTTTTTGAAAGAACGTTGATACTAAAAAAATTTTTTATCAAACCAGAAGAGAAAGTAAGAGTTATGCTATACAGAATAATATATTTAACCAGGTTTTTGCTTCTATATTTATATCCATAGGCTTGACAAAACTTTAGAGTTGCTATACAGTCAGACCTTCATAAATACAATCTTCATAAATACAATACCTCTCTAAATGCACTTTTTTTTTTCTATAAAATGTTATTAGTACTAAATGCATGTTCTATATTTTGTAAATGCATATTTTTTTAAATAACATTTTATATTATATACTAACTTTTCTAAATGCATATTGCCAATCAAATTTTAGTATTTAAGATAGGTTATACAGTTTTTGGTAGAAGTTACACAAACTTGATAATCTAATTTTTAAAGCTACAATTTAATTGGCTTTCTCTAAATACAAACCTTTCTAAATACATGTTGTAAACTTATTCCTACAAGTTGTATTTATGGAGGTTTGACTATACTATATCTTTATTTGATAGTACCAAAGCCTACCAAGGCCTCACCTAAAAATCTGCATGTCTTTTTTATTTCTATTTTAGAGCACAGAACATTTAGTGAATAGTCTTTGAACCTAGTAGCAGCTTGATGAAGTTTGTTATATTAAGTATATTAATTATATAGTTTGATTTTTGTAAAAAGTTTAATACGAAAGGTTGTTGTGAATTTAAGAAAATTATATAATTTTTAAATATATTTTTTATTAGATTAGTTTTTTCTTTTTGGTTTTTTTTTTTTTTTCTGTATTAGGATAGACTTTTTTTTTTTTTTTTTTTTTTTTTTTTTTTTTTTTTTTTATTTGTCCCCATGTTCAATATAACATTTCAACTGATTACCATGTACTACTTAATTCTGTACTTTTTCCGGAAACTCTATAGTCTGTAATTTATAGGTCCTGTTACCAAGTGCTTCATAGATTCGAAACGGTCCACTCCATTTCTTCTCTAATTTTTCTCCAATCTTTGCTGCTAATTTAGCATTATATTTCAAAACTTTTTCATCTACTTGATAGATCTGTAATGGATGTTGTTGATTATGGTGCCACTTTTGATAAAGCTGGGTCCTACGAATATTTTCCTGGGCTTTTATCCTTGCTTCAAATAGGTCATCTATTAATTTTAAAGTTCGGGCCACTACTAATGATTGAAATTGTTCCTCCTCTAAATTTTCTACAGGGTACGTTTTCACTAACATTTTAACGGGTAAGGTTGCCTCTCTGCCATACGTTAAATAGAAGGGGCTGAATTTTGTTGTATTATGTTTAAGTGTTCTACAGGCAAATAATACTGGGTGTAAGTAATCATCCCAGCCTTCATACTAACTCACACACTTTGCTAATGCCTCACATATGGTTCGGTTAAACCTTTCTACCAGACCGTTGGTCTGAGGTGGTACATAGATGACAATTTATGCTTAATTCCGGCCTTTGGGCATACCAGGTCTATTACCTTATTGCAGAAATGGGACCCTTGGTCCGTAAGAATTTCGCGAGAGCAGCTGTGGTGAGTTACTATATCCTCTAGCAGAAAAGTGGCAACAGATTCAGCAGTACAGTCAGGTAAGGCTCGTACCTCGGCCCATTTCAGCAGATACTCTACTGCAACTACTAAGTATCGGTTTCCTTTTTTGTTAAAGGTAGGGTCCTACAATGTCTAAACCGATACGATCAAATAGCTGGATTATCTTGATCGGATTCATTGCTTCTTTTGCAGGAGGTTTTCCCCTGTGCTGACACACCTGACAACTTCTTACGAAGTTTTTCACATCAGCCACCATTTGATTCCAGTAATATTTTCTTTGTATTTTTTCTACCGTTGTTCTTTCTCCAAAGTGGCTGGCATCTGGGTGTTCATGCATTGCTTGTAGTATAAGTTCAATTTGGTCTTTCTTTATTACTCTGAGAGGTTGCCCAGCTCTTTCTGGTTTTTTCGTTATAATACATTTTCTCGCACCAAATAGTATTGGGCTAGAGCCTTTAAATTTTTTATTTGTTCAGCCGAGTACATTTTTGGAACTTTTAATTCGAAAAGGTATTCAACCAGTGAAGTATATGTCTCGTTTTCTATTTCTTACTTGTGCCCAGGACACCGTAACCTGGACTGGATTTTTGGATTTTTTTTTTTACGTTCTTTAGGTTTGTTGTACGCCCCTTACCTGCATACAGCTATCGTGATCGACCTATCTAAGGAATTAATTTCGGTGTTTCACTCTATTGTCGCTTGTATTTTCCCTTCTGAAATCGTAAATTTTTGTATATGATATGTATAAATTTTTTTTTTATATATATTTTATATTTTATTTTACTAATCGTCCTTTATCTTTACTTTTCCGCCAGGATCAAAAATGGGTGCCCTCAATAACCTGTCAACATTCGAAATTTGTTTTCCGGGTCTATATTTAACAACAAAGTTATATCCTTGGAGTGTCATTATATACCTGGCCATTCTACTAGTCAGGTTATGCATATTGTTCAAATAGGTCAAAGCGGAATGGTCGGTTATTAGGGTAAAACATGGTCCATGTAAATAGTAGTGGAACTTCTTTACGGCCCATACTATTGTGGTACACTTCAATTTCGTTATTGGCCGGAGCGTAGCGACGTCCCTAAGTTTCTATGCGAAGTGATACAAAAATTACCTTCCTGATGTGCTTCAATTGTAAAAATCTTGACAAATTTTACTTTTTTGATATACTTGCATATATATGATGTAAATCTTATCAGAAATGGAATTTGGAAATTTTTTGTCTGTCCGCACGCGTGTCTATATTTGTGCTTTTAATGTTACCAACATCATATTAACGCATTTGTGTAATATGATGAACATCATATGATTGCTCCGGACATATAATGCTACGCATTAGCCTAGTGTAGTAATTTTTTTCTGCTAGTTTGGTCGATCTACTAGTATATTTTATCACACGTTCTCTTTTCTCATCGTCCAATTGGGATAGTATGGCTCCAAGAGCTATGTGGGATGCATCCGTATATAGGATGAAGTCCTTATCATTGAGGAGTGTGCGAGTATTGGTGCCAAGATTCATCTCAACTTTAATTCCACGAAAGTAAAAGGTACTCCCGTTCTCAACAGTTGGTTCAGGGGCAGCTACCTTAGAAAAGTCTTTTATGAACCTACGGTAAAAACCTGCAAGTCCTAAAAAACCTCTTAGCATCCGTAGGTCCTTCAGTTTAGAAAAATTCTTCACAGTGGTTACCTTTGATTTGCAGCAGCTATTTCTTTGCCACTAATCTCGTGGGCCAAAAACTTTATTCTTTTTTGACCCCAAAAACATTTATCAGGGTTTAATTTCAAATTTGCCTCCTTTAATCTAGTCAACACCTGATCCACATGTTCTAGATGTCAGTCAAAATCCGGGGAATATATATTAACATCATCAATGTAGGCCAACACGTAATGCCACATCTCTTTTTGTAACACCTGGTCTATCAATCGTTGAAACGTAGCAGATGCATTCGTTAATCCAAATGGCATTACTACAAATTCGTATAATCTGAACTTCGTAGTAAATGCCATCTTTTCGCAGTCTCGAGGGTCCATCCCCACTTGCCAGAACCCACTGGCAAGGTCCAGGGTCGTATACCAAGTGGAGTTCTTTAGGCTCTGAGTAGTTCATTGATTCGGGGGAGCAGGTAACTATTATATTTCATTTGTTTATTTAATTTTCAGAAATCTACACATAGTTGTAGCTTCCCGTTCTTTTTTTTCAAGAGGACCACCGGGGAAGCCCAAGGGCTATTAGACAAACAAATTAGTCTGTTTGCTCCAACCTTTGTATCTCCTTTCCAATAAAGTTGTGCTCTACTCTGGAGGTAGGGTAAAATCTTTGTTTTACCACTGGTCCTTCTTCTATATGTATTTCATGTTGAACAACTGTAGTCCGACCTAATTGACTGGCTCTCAACCAAAAAGGTCTCGATACCTGCTTAATACCTCCTTCATTTGATCTTTTTGATCCTCTGACATTTCACCCAGGTTTAATTCCCTTTCTTCTTTTTCCTCTCTTTCTTCTTGGGTGGGATGAACACACTACTCTTTTGGCGGCGTTTCTTTCAACGCACATTCTCCCTGTACATATCCTTCTTTAAAGCAATAATTGCACATTACTTTTTCTTCTTTTATAGGACGAAATTCACAGTATAGGTAAGTTTTGGCCACTAAATTTTCTTCTTCGAATTCATCATCATCTAAATTTGACTCTTCACTTTCTTCCACTTCTCTTCTTCATCATCCTCATCCTCATCTCCTCTCCATCATCATTTTCCTCTTCTTCTTTTCCTTTTTGTGTAGTTGGTGTTTTCCTTAATATTCGTTCTCCAATATTTGCTGGTTTGCAGTATTCCGTCGGAACTCTTATCTTTTTACTTCCTTCTCTAATCATCAATTCACAGGTTTCCCAATCTAATTGAGCCCAAGCCTTTCTTATCCAGTCATTTCCCACAATACTGATATAATTACCGGCTTTCGTCACTACTGCTCATGACGTTATAGTCTTTCCACCCACCGTTATTGGAAACTAATCAATTTCTCCTATCGGCCTTTTCTGCTTCCTGTGTACTCCCACCATTATCACCGTTGACGGTCGATTGATTTGGATGCCTGCTTTTTTTAGAAATCTAGCAGACACAATGCACCCCAAGGATCCACTGTCTAAAATCAGGATGATTGGTTCTCCATTGACTTGTGCCTCACAATACATAGATGTCGTATATTGATTATCATTCCTATTCAAGCAAATTCAGCAAATTTTGCTTTAACACTCCTTCCAGGTCGTAATACCTTTAACGCTTCTCTCCTCATATTCGGGGCTCTGCCATTACCAAATATGGTTGGATATTAGTAATAATTTGTAGGTCAATCGGTCTCGTCTTCTTTTTTTCACAGGTTTTCTCTTTGGACTTTCGTCAGCTTCCACTTCAGCATTTTCTATGTCAAGGGGATCTTCTACCTCCACGGGCTTACTGATATTATCCTTCCTTCTCTTTGCGGCGTAAACTTCCATTAATTCAGCAACCGAAGGGTTTTTACTAGGCTGCGCACTCTCACACTCTAAAGGTGCACATCCTAGTTTAAATATTAGAGGTCATGTTGTAATTGAGCCACCAGCATTTGAACCTGAGGGCTATGCTCACTAGCCGTACCACCACTAATTTGAGTATTAATTTGTGATACCATGGCTGGATTATCCCTATTTTCATTATTCCAACTATTATTTAAATTTGGGCAGTTATGTGCCATGTGACCCGGTTGTTAACAGGCGTAACATATCAATGGATGGCTTTCTCTTTCCTGGTGTACTTGATTTTGATTTTGGCTTTGAGAAAAGCGAGGCTGGTTATTATATCCCCTATTATTATTTTTAATAGCTGAGACAACCTCCTGTAATAAGGTAACTACTTGGTCAGCTGAGTTACCTACAATCATCAATGTCGAAGACATTGCCGGGTATTCAAAGAATACGATACACCGGGTACCGGAGGGGTGGGATTACAGTATTGGATACTGTATTATAAATAGATGCAGGTCCACATACTGCAAAGCCTCGTACAAGAGCCATTTCACATACTCTTGCTCTATCAATTGCTTCTTGAAGTGAATTTGGCATAAAAGGTTCTACAGATACCAATAGCATCAGAAAATTTTATACATAGATATTGATCAATATATAGCACTTAATCGTTTTATATCAATTATATAATATCGTTATATATTGATTAAAATATCGTTATATATTGATTATTGGATAAAAATCGATATATATCTATAATCGATATATATCATAATATTGTTATATATCGATTAAATTGGATAAAAATCGATATATATCTATAATTGATATATATCATTTTTTTATATTAAATCGTTATATATCTATAAATCGATATATATCATTTTTATATTAAATTGTTATATATTGGTAATCTCATTAAGCATGATACACCAATCTGATACATTTGAATTAAAATTAATTAACTGAAATTTTACATATTAACTTGCAATTAAATAAATATATTTAATATTTGAACATTTATAGAACATATTTGTAGAAAAAAATCCAATTAATTTTTGCTTATATATTAATTTTTTTTAAAAAAAATTAAAAATTTGAAAAGTTTTTATATATTTATAAATTAACTAATCAAAATTAAGTATTTTTTTGTGCTACTACGCAAGTGACTTGGTGTAACCTTAGTCTATAAACCTGCAAAATTTCAACTATGATTATTATGTAGAAAAAAAAGTTATAATAAAATGAAAATTGGCTATTGAAATTAGTTTACTATATAAAAATTAGTAATTTTATATAGTACAAGGATAGAATGGGGTGCCACCGGCGCCCCTGTTAAATAGTATCATCCAATTTTTGAGATGTTTTTCCAGTAATAAATAGCTATTTAATATTTCAATTAATAAATATCTTGTTATTAATTAATTGTATTTATATTTGCAATAATATTAATTTATAATAAATTAATTTTTTAAATTTAGTTGATTTAATATAACCAATTAAATTTCATAGTAGGTGTATTAGTATGATCAGATATTATTTTTAATAATATGATTAGTGGAAGTATTTATAATATTTGTTGTTATATTATTTATAGCAATTTTTAGTTTGATATAATTGTTAAAGTATATTATATGATATAATTATTTTAATAGATTTTATTAATATTAATTTAATGGTTATAGAATAAGTTCTTTATAAACAATATTGGTTGTTTCTAAAGTTGTATTATTTTCTGGTAATAAAATTAGACAATCATTTCTATTTTTTACACGAGAAATAGCAGTATATAGTTGACCATGTGCGAAAACATGAGTTCGAAGATCTATAACAACACGATCTAAAGTAAGACCTTGACAACTATTAAAAGTTGTTGAGTAAGCTAAACGTAGTGGAAATTGTTTTCGATATACTGTCCATGAACAGTAGTCTGGTTGAAAATAGAAATTAATTCTAGGAAGAAGATGAGTTTCTGATATGCAATTAGATTGGTTATTGTTAAGTAATTTTACTTTAATTAGCCGTTCTCCTAAGTCAGTTACCATAACTCGTGCATTTTTAACCAATCCTCTTTCAATAGAAATATTTCGCATAATAGTACAAATAGCACCACATTTTAACTGAAGTTCATGATTTGGTATTCCAGGATGTGTTAATTGAGCTAAATAATCTGGGGTTGCGATAGGGTTATCATTTAATATTTCATCATTTTTTTAATAATATCATAACTATAATATGTATGAGTAATTCCAGATAAGATATCAAGAATTTGCCTATTGAAATTATCTACTAAAAGATTTTGTGGACTAAGAAAAGCTCTTTTTTGTAATATAGTATAATTAGTAAGCAAAGGTTTTGGATATAAAAAAGAGATTGCTTCTTCTATATTATATATTTTTTTAAAAATTTTTAATGATACTTTTTGTTCTTGCCAGTTTTCCCCAATCGTATCAACAAATTTAGCAAAGCCCAGATCAGATGCATTGCGTATGGGTTGATTAAGAACATATTTGTCAAAGTGGTGCCATAAATACGAAGTTTTAATTGATGCATCAATTGTAGCATTTTTTCTTGCTCCTTTTACAACAGGTGCTACTTGTCTAAAATCACTAGCACCTATAAATGGTTTTCCTCCAAATGGTTCATCTTTGTTGCAGATTTGTCTAAGCAGAAGATCAACAGCTTCTATTACAGCTTTATTAGCCATTGGAAGTTCATCCCAAATTATTAAAGCTGAGTTAGGAATTAAGTCTGCACGATCACTATAGCATTTAATTGTTGACTGAATATTAATGTTATTTTCTTCTACAGGTATACGAAATAGTGAATGGGCTGTGCGACCACCTTCATATAATAATGCTGCTAATGCTGTAGTTCCACAAGGTAATACAATCTTTTTTGCAGCTCTAATTGCATAACAAATAGCAATAATTAGAAAAGTTTTGCCTCGACCAGATTTTCCATCTAAAAATTTTGGAAATTTTGGTACTGGTATAGGTTCATTTCTGGACTCCAAAGTACATAATTTATAATTGTATTAAAAAAAGTAATTTGTTCAGTAGTTAATTTTGAGCAAAACTCTTCAGTTAATTGACTATACTGAATATAGTTAGAATATCGCTGATATTCAGCAATTGTTTCTCGAGTCCAGGTTTGTGGTTCTGGAAGACCAAAATCACGTAAACGCCATCCATGTTCAGCTAGTATAGTAGCTATTTGTTAAAGAGTAATATTTGTGGCATTAGAATAATCTTGAAATTGTTCTTGCATATCTGCAGAAAAATTTAAATTAAAGTTTTGCCAAATATCAAGTGCAGGAGCACCATCCAATATTAGTTGTATAAATAAAAAACGAAGTTGTGCTGGGGTTAAAAAATTTTCAATTGCTTCTTGTATAGTAAATATAGCTTCATTTTCTGTAGCAAATAGTCCCATTTCACAAGCAGTTTCTTGATAAGTTTGATATGTAATATTATTAAATATTTTGATTTCATTCCATGTTCGAATAGCACGTGAGATAAAATACATCTTAGATAAAAAAGTTCACCAACATCTGGAGTTACTAAAACAATTCTAGTGATTTTTTCAGTAGTTCGTTTTCAAACAATTTTTTTTAATGTATTAGCATGTTCTTGTTCAAAATAATCATTTTCACATATATCTTCCTGTTTGAAAGGATATAATGAATATTGTTCATAGTATTCTGTATATTTAAGATTATCAAATATAGGATCAAGTGGGCGAAGAAAATATAGATCCAAAAGTGATACAGATGAAGAACCATTTGAACGTGAATATTGTGAAATATTTGCATTATAAAGATGAATAAGAAGTGCTTGAACTGGTGGATTTGTTAAAGTTATATGATAATGAAAAATTCTCTATGCAGCTTCAGGTGCTAACAAATATCTTCCTTTTATATAGACTTTAAATTTATTTACATATTGTGAATTTGATTGATCTGTATTGGTAGTATTTGTATTATTTACAGAAAATTTAATATAGTCAGGTCCTTTAAAAAGGTATTTATACAAATACATAAATAGATTAACAGTAGAAGCAATTTCAAAGTTGATATGACATTCTAGTTTCATAATTAATAAAGGATTATAAGGCACTACCCATACATCTTCTTGTGTTCTGCGGCGATATTGTACATAGCCTTTATTATCTATATAGGTTTCTGAATTAATTGGTTTTGGGTAATGATAAATGCAAGTACCATTTCGAAGACAACGAGATAAATGCTGTTGTCTATGAATTATAAATGTTTTTACTAATTCTTTTAAATGCATATTTTCACTAGGTATTTCTGCTGATATTATTTTATCAATTTGGTCAATTGGAAGTTCAGGATGTACACGCATAATAACATGAGCATGTGGAAGGCCACGTTTTTGAAATTCTATTACATCAACTATATAAGCAATTTTTCCAAAATATTCATGTAATAGATCTTTTAATTTTTTAAACCGTGAATAAAATACACGTGCAACAATTGTTGGCAATTCTGATGCATTTTGTCCAGGTCTTAATAATGATCGAATTTTGTTCCAATTTGGATTAGTAATCATTGTTATAAAAAAACTTGGCTTTCCTTTACAGCATGCAAGAGCTAAAGCATTGGCTACATGAGTAGAACACCATCTTTTTGATCCCAAAAATGAAGCAGGAAGATGTAAATTTTGTTCTTCATCTTTATCATTATCATCTCCAAAATCTTCTTCAATAATTGTAGTAATTTGTTTTTGAGCTTTTTTTTCTTTGTCAAGTCAATTTTTTTCTTTTAAAATATAATTTAATCTTTCTTCTTCAACACGTGAATACATATCTACTAAATATTCAGATGTTAATCTTCCAAAGATCAAAAACTGCTGCTCATGTAATAAACGACATCAATACCAATCAATTTGTGATAAATTATAACAATTATTAGGATGCCATCCTGGTGTTCCATGAGGAAAAAGCAGTGGGTATTGAAGTGATTCATATTGAGAACTAAGAATACTTATGAATTTTGGTGCACTATCTGAATAGCGCCAAATAATAATACTTAATGGTGATATATTAACAGCATTATTTGCATGTATTATTGCAGCAATTTCACAATTAGAGGTATTTTCTAGTATTTCAAGTAGTGCAGTATTAGATGAATTATCCTGAAGCATTCGTAAATAGTAAACATAAGGATTAACTTGTGTTAATATAGATTGTACAGATAATATCAATTGATCTGATATATCATAATTTTGAGCTGCAGAATGTCGTTCTTGTTCATCATACAAATACCAGTGTATTGAATGATTAGGAGTATTTGCTGGAAGAATACGATGATAAGTACGTCCAGTAATACTAACTGAAGATGGTGGAGAAAGATGCACAAATTGACCTTCTACACCAATGGCTGTAAAAGAAAAGAGAGCATTAAGTTTTCTTGAAAGAGTACTAATGTTTGAAAAATCAAAAATACTATTTGTAGGATAAGGGGGCAATAAAGGTAAAATACGCTTTCCACGATTACAGCAAAATTCTGCTGGTTCACCTGTAAGAAGCATGGTTGAACAATGTGAACATCTTCGATTGCACTTAAATGTTAATGGATGTAAAGCAGTTTCACCTAAAGCATATAATACATTCCACCAATGTTCATTTTCATAAGCAGGATAGCTTTTGTGAAACCTATTCACATTTTTTCTAGCTCTATATTGACGTTGATATACAGTATTTTTATGTTTTTGTTTATTTTCTTTAATTTTAGGCCTAGTGCTTTGTCTCATTCGATATTAACGTTTATATTCAGTATTCCATTTTTTTGTCGTGTTTGAGATTTTGTTTGTTGTAGATGCATTGTAATTTTTGTTTTTTTAAAAAAATTAAAGAAAAATTTTTTCAGAATAAAATTTGGTTATATATATCAAAATATCAACATATATATTATTGGGTTGATTAGAATTACTGAATTACGGCATTATGGTGTTCTACCATATGGTAAATTAATTATGGCGCAGAACCCAATCGTAGTAATTATTATGTGCAATGCCACAATGCCGTAATCCCACAATGTCATAATGCTGTAGTGCCACAATGCTATAATTCCATAATGTTGAAATGATGTAAATTGTAATTCTGTAATCATAATACTATAGACTTTTGCTTTGTAATAATGCGATACAGTAATATTATAGCATTATAATAATTGTAATAATATAGTTATGTAATATAATCATGCCAAACCGGGAATAGATAAATATTAGGCACTAAAAAGAAGGAAATTAATTAGTGATCTTATATACATCATTATAATTATAATAATTTTAGGAGCTGGGCTTGAGTTTTAATCAATACTAAAAAAGTTACTAAAATTGATTCTACGTGATTACATTAAAAAACCTCCTATATATTACAGTATATGTAAAGTTTTATAAATTAAATCTTAAAGTCAGAATTTTCATAAATTTTTGAAATAGAGAATGATACTGCATTGCATATTATCAAGTAGTCTCTAGTTAATAACGCAACTATTGATTAATAATTATTAATTATTATCATCATAATTCAAGAAGTCCCATCACTAGGTGCAGGTACAAATATTCATAACAATAAATGTAATCAGAAAATCAACTTAACTCTCAGCTATAAATAACTTTGACCAAACAGTAAAAAAAATTAAGATCTTCACCACGATCTTTATATATTCACAAAATCAGTAAATTTACTATGCGGTATCTTAAATCTAAAGATTACTTTAACATTACTGGAATAGTATTATAATATTTAAATACAACAATATTGTGGTGTTTTAATTACGCGTTACGGTATTATGACATTATTCAGCATTACGGCATTGCATTATGGCATTACGGCATTGCAGCATTACAGCATTACGGCACAATTTGCCAAATCAACTCTATTGCCAACATTAGGTTAAATAGCATACAATAACTAAAATACTAACAATAATAGTAAATATATTTATTTTCGAATGTTATTAAGTTATACATTTACAAATTTACGTAATACAATAATTAATAATATTAATATGTAATAATAATAAAATATTTATATGTTCATTTTATTTATTTATTATTTAATAATAATTATATATGCAAGAACCGACTTATGCAAGTATGCATTTATTCCAATATGCTATATAGTATATATTTCTATTTGTAATTATATGAGATAATCGTTAGACTGGTATGTATGTAAGCTTCTAATATATATTATTATAAATATTTCCAATTTATTTAAATAAATACGCATAAAAACAATGTATGAATATATTTTTCTCTTATATTAAAATTATTTGTCCAAAGAATTATATCATGTTTTATAAAGGTTAATTATTTGTATTTGTTTTTATTTTTTGAAAAAAAGTATGATATCTATTATATATACTATTGCATGTATTTTTAATTTATTGTTAATGCACATAAAGGTACTTATAAAATATATAAATAGTAAATAAGATCTTAAAAAAAATTACACTTGTATATAAAAAGTTACATAAATACGTATAAGTATTTTTTCAAAATGATATTTACAATATTTACAATATTTAATTGTTCTTACATTTTTAGTTTGTGAATTTAACATTATACAAGAATTGAATTTACCAAGTAAGAATTTATTCCAGTATGCTATATATAGAATAGCAATAGTCAATTAGGATTGTACGTAAGTACGTACATACATATCATAGTATTATTTAAATTATTATAAAAATCTGATAATTCGCCTGTGCGAAATTAATAATAATATATGCAAGAATTGGATTTACGCAAGCATGCATTTGTTTTAGTTTACTATATATATATAGAATAGCTATTACGAATTTATATTTTCAAAAGCATGTACATGAGAAAATTGTTAAACAGGTTTGGATATAAGCACGTACATACTCTGTTTTTAAATATATATATAATAATATAGTGTTATATTATAATATTGATGATTTGATTGATTGATTTTGATTGACGATTTGATGTTTTGATTTGATTGATGATTTTGATTATTTACAGCTATTATTTTTTAATAACAATTTTCGGCCACTGTAAGATTATACCGAAATGATATACCATTATAGTACACAAATTTATTGTAAATATTAAAATTAAATACTCAGCATAAAACTTGAATTGCAGAATAGCTAAATTTTCTATATTTATCAGGATAAAATTTAATATTAATATAAGAAAAACATAATAAAATGCGGATTTACCCCATCCTAATCTGATTTATATAGCGAGTTTTATTTTGCAATGATCGGTGCAAAATTCACACGTCACATTAATTTTCTTAAAATAGGCTCTAAAATTTACTAATGATTAATGTTATAGTCGTAACATTCAATCAATTTATCAATTAATTATATGCTTTGATAGTTGTGATTGTGATATTAATTATTAACAGTTTGGTTAACAATTCTTATATAATAGATAAATATAATACTACGTGATGCATAAATACCGATATAATATGATGCTCTTTTTTGCTTTATTTAGTAAATGCAATTCTGAAAGATAATAATAAAAAAAAAGAAATTTTTTTTACAGTGATCGTCATGCACTTTAAATCGGGACAAAAACCTGTTAAAGTGATATTTAGTTAATATTTTCATATACCAGTAATAGATATACTCGATTGCGATGTTAATTATTAGCGAACTTGGCTATCTTAGCAAATTCATAGATATCTAATATATTGTTAAATTTTATAAGTAATTAGGATTTTATGTAATGCATTTATAATATATTTAGTAAGTGCAATTTTGAAGGATAATAATAAAAAAAGAATTTTTTTTTTATAACGATCATTATATATTTTAAATCGGAACAAAAACCTGTTAAAGTAATGTTTTGTTAACAATTTTCACATAATAGATAAATATAGTATAACATGATGCATATTGTGATTATGACTTAATAAATAGTAATATAATATATATGTGTAATTACATCGTTAAGCATAAAAGAGAAAGATGGTTTTTATTTACGCAGGAAAAATTATTTTAAGTGAATAATTTTATTAATATTTCAACTATTTCAAATAAATATAATATATACAAAAATCAAATGTTTTTAATATGAAAATAACAATGTATAAATAATATATAGTTGATATATATATATAAATAGTTGATATAAATAATGTAGTATATGGTACTAATAATGCATACGTATACATTTAATTGTCTTTATCATTGGCATTTTTTGTTGAATCATTGGATCGCAAAATGCTTCGTAAAGATCGACCTGCACATTCTTTTCCCTTTTCATTATTATGTGAAATATCTCCCTGATATCTATTATATTTTTTTGATTCATTTTTTTCCTAATCATGTTCAGTTAAATTATCATCATTTTCATAAATTTCATAATCCGATTTTTTGTCATCAACATCCTCAACTTTAACACGTTTTGACGAATGTGAATCAGTTGATGAGATCGATTCAGATTTATTATAAAAATTATCTGAATTATTTGAAGGTAAATTTTCATTTTCAAGTTTTTCTTCAAAATTTTCACAAATATTCTGATGCATCTTATAAAGTTTAGAATGTACTGAATTTTTAGAAGCTGAAGTAGCTTGAGTTGATACATTATTAAAATATTTTTTTATTGCTTTCAAAATGTGTATCAATGAAATTTATATCAGTAGCATATATATAAAATTCATTATTAAAAATTTCTTGTTGCCCGACCACAAAAATTAATGATTCCTGAGGTCGAATAGTACTTTTCAAATGTGCAAAATGCAGATTAAGGTATGGAAAAGTAACTTTTACCACAAAATTATATTCTTCGCTGATATTATCAGTTACTAATGTATAGATAATAGCATTTTTATTATTTTTAATTTCCCTTGGAATTTCTTGTGGAATTCTGATCAAAGATACCTTCAGTGGACATTTGTTTGAAGCAGTAACTTTATTGAGAATAGCTAAATGTGTTGAAGTTGAAATAGTTATCTAAAAATTTTAATATGATTGTTAGCTTTTTTTGCAAATTTTAATCGATTGAACATTTTATAGATACCTTTGTTTGTTTTTTTCCTTCATAATAACTGGGTACAATTTTGCCCCCAACACAATAAAAATTATCCTTTTCAAAAATTGCTTGTGTTTCTGGATCTCTTTCATCTATATTAATCAGCATAAATAGAGTCATCTCAATGTTGTTATCTTCACGTTCTATCGGATATCCACCAATAGCCCATACTCTTATATAATTGGCATCTTCTTTCTCGTACTTCTTAACATATTTAATTCTCACTATTGTGCTTGCATAACATGGCATTTTTCTAATTTTATTGTTTTTTTTTATTTTTTTTTTTGTAAATAATAATTATTTTTGAAATTTTTTTTTTATCTTGTTCTTTATATTCCGTTCTTTTTATATGTTTTTCAAAAATTTTTTTATTGTAACCAATATATTAACACACATCTACATTGACTAAATTAAATATAACTAATCGATATTAATATTATTTGTAATGTTTTCATCATTTATAATACTTCACATAAATTAAATTGAATAAAACAAAATAAATAAACTAACCAATACTTAAAATGAATAGATTACAATAACAATTATGACTAAGCATAATCTAAAAATTACCACATTTTTATTTTTATTTTTTTTATTTATATATTTATATTTTATTTATAAAAAATAAGTTTTCCCATGCAATAGTTATGTTTTATGAAGGAGATCAATCAGGTATCTAGTTACGGACATGACAGATTGACAACGGGATAATTTATAATGTTTTCATCATTTTAAATACTTTCACATAAATTAAATTGAATAAGACAAAATAAATAAACTAACCAACACTTAAACGGAATAGATTACAATTGCAATTACGACTAAGCATAATCTAAAAATTACTACATTTTTATTTTATTTTTTTTATATATTTTTATTATAATAAAATAAGTTTTCCCACGCAATGGTCATGTTTTATGAAGAAGACCAATCAGGTATCTTGTTACGGACATAACAGACTGACAATGGGATAATTTTATAATGTTTTGATTGATTGATTTGATTGATTGATTGATTGATTGATTGAAAATTATTAATACTTATATATAAAAAAGTTAGCAATTATAAAATTTTTTTAGAAATTAAAATTTATATATATATATATATATAAAATGAACCTCTAAATTTATATTTTAGATTTATATCATTTAAAAATATATTAATTATTAATTTTATAAACTTGCTATAGAAGTATATTTTATATAAAAAATTACTATATTTTGTATATTTACAGGTATTTATTTATAAATTATACTAATAATTTTTTTTTTAAATTTTAAAAAAATTTTATCCTATATATAAAATGAATATTTCTAACTATAACCAGTGGTGACCATCACCACCCTTTTGTGTAACCAAACAAATTTAATTTATTAACATATTATTTAAAATAACTAATTAAATTAAAAATACATATACACATTTATTATGCGATTAATACTGCATACTTTTTTTATCATTTTTATATAATACAACTATAATATGCATTTATTAAAATTCCTAGGCAATAAATACATCACGAAACGTACCAATTAATTTGTTACGATCAGAAACCCCTATATAGTAAGCAAAGCAAACTCTATAGTCGCTCGCTATAGCTATCGCCTCCACGTCACTCCATTTTCCTAGAAACCTAACACGATTAACATATTCAAACCCTCACCCTAACCCTAACTAAATCCCAGCTAATGACTAGCATGACTTTAGAATAAGCGTCAAAAGAACGATACGCGACAGCCACCTATTTCAAACGAACTATGACCCCAGCGAATTTTTTGAATCCATTTACTTGAACCAAAACTGTCTAAAAAGAGGAACCTAAAACTGTAACATAAAATTACCTGAAATGAAGAGTTATACATGTACAAACACTACACTAAAAACATCAACAACAAAAAAAAAAGCAAGCTTATCTTTTACAACTTTACACACCAAATCCGAAGAGCCTCTAGTCTAACCAGCTGACAAAAAATACCAGCGACGAGAAGTTGAAATTGTTGCCTAATGAACCTAAAAAGGAGAAAACGCGAAAAGTTAAAATATGAAAAAGAGAGCTGTATTAAAGACACCAGCGACGAAATACGCACTGAAATGGACAAAGCACCGATTATTGTTACCAAAGGCGAACACCAACGACGAAAAGCCTACGAAGAAAAGCACCTAAAGTAAGACAAAAGAGGTTAGTTGTCAGAACTGACCGAAAAACAACGCGATGGTGATAAAGAAAAGCACCGGAATGAATGATGACAATGACGTAGAAAAAGAACAACATGGACGGCACCAACGACGAAAGATAAAGCACCAACCAATGGTGAAAAAAACACAACGTCATAAGAAGCACCAAACTGGACACGAAAAAAGTACTACCGGTAATGCAAACAAGTTAAAAAATAAGTGTAAGCCTAAAAAAAAAAATACTGTACACAAAAACAAAAAAATACTTGTATGTAGATTTGATTGTGTAATGGTGGTGATAATCACCACCGGTTATTTTGATTATATCTCATATAAAATAATATAAAGAACATTTTTACATCATAAAAAAATATAGTTTGCATAATAAAAAAAAAGTTATAAATTAAAAACTATATAATTTAAATATTTTTTTAAATCTGTAAATTGATAAGAAAAAATATTTAATTAATATATAATAAATTAAGTTTTAAAACCTAATATTTTAGTATATATAATCCGAATAGTATAGTTTAAAAAAACATTTATTAGATTTAATGTTATTAATAAGCTTTTTAATTTATTGCATAAAATATGATGTATCAGAAGTGATGATACGACCTATATCTATAAATCGATTATAATCATAATTACTTGAAACAATATATAACGATTAACAGATCTTTAATGATTACACAGTGTTTTAACCACATTACAAAAATTTCATCCCAAAATTACCAGGTAAAAAAAAAAAAAAAAAAAAAAAAAAAAAAAA
>QKWP01000040.1:515382-554052 GCA_003550325.1 Gigaspora rosea
CCCCTGACTGCAAGTTGCTTGCCTCAGTGAGTGCGTAAGTTACCGAAGTGTAGGTAATACCTGTGTGGGACAGGGACTGCTCTACCAAGTTTACCTGCGAGGATAAATTAGTCCTAAGGGGATGTAGGTAGCATCTGGGACTGTCTTCGACTGACTAATATATCGGAGGGCTGTACCGGTAATCACAAGTAGGATTGACATGCGAAGCGTTGGACCAGAGGGTTTAAATAGGCAATCCCCTAGTTGGGTTGTAGGTATGGCAACTAGTGTAAAACCTTCGGGCAGACTACTTAAATTAGACAACCAAAAGTTGTACGTATAGCTAGTTGTACTCTCATTCAATGTAACTCAATTGTGGATGCGCCCAAAGAGGCGCCCTTGATCCACAGGCTTGATTAAATAAACTCTCACCCAAAGCGGGAACTTTAACACAAAAAAAAAAAAATATATATATAATATATAATAAAAAAATAAAATTTTATATTAAATAGCGAAAACTTGTGAATATTGTATATTTAATAAATTAAAATAATACAATAATAATAAATAAATAAAAATTTATAATTAAATTGCAAAAACTTGCGAAAACCTGTAAAATGTTCAAAAAGCATGATTATGTGAATATAATAATTATTAATTGATATCATATCAGATATATATCAATTAATATCAATTAATATCAATATATATTGATTATTATTATTATCGATAGAAATTGGCAGGGATGATGGGTATCGATATATATCATAGAATTCACTATATATCGATTACTATCATGATCGTTAGTAATCGACAGGGGTGATTAGTATCGATAACTAGCATTATCGATGATTAATGAATTCGCTATATATCGATAACTATTATGATCGTTAGTAATCAGCAGGGGTGATTAGTATCGATAACTAGTATTATTGGTAATTAACCAATTCGCTATATATCGATCATTATCATAATCGTTAGTAATCGGCAGGGGTGATTAGTATCGATATATAATTACTGGTTAGTAATCGATATATATCGGTCTATTTTTTTTGCTAATGAGATCTGGTCGAAGTCCTTGTACAAAAATTTGGGCTTTCATTCCTTCTGGGTATTGCTCACCACTTCTTACTACATGATTAAATAATGCCAACATGTAAGTCGCATACTGTTCTACTGTTTCTCCAATCTGCTGTTTCCTAGTCAATAATTCAGTATTCCACTGATTCACCAATGCTTGGGTACAAAAAGCTTGATGAAATTGGTGAGTAAAACTTTGATTAGGTTCTCGATTATTATCCCAAAATCTAATTCTGTCGTGTTTTTCTTGCCACCATAATGCTGCTAATCCTATTAAATATGCACCCACAACAGCTAACTTTCTCACTCCTAGAATATTGTTAGCTTTGAATTCCCTACTGATAGAATCCAACCATTCTAAAGGGTCTTGATTTCCACCGACATATGTAGGTATACGTACTATATTTTGTTCCTTTACTTCTGTTTGCTGCTTCTGGGGTCAAGCTAAGACATTTGCAATAACTTGTAGTATTCTTAGAGTTTGCTAGTTCGGGTCATTCTGCTGATTGAGGTTATTGGGTTGATTACATGGCTCGAAGACATTCTCATCCCTAGAGAGGTCAGCGTACCTAGGTAAATTCCCATTATCAACAGCCACATCATCATTATTATCACACACTAGTTGTGCTTTGTTCATGACGTTTCCCACATTTTCCGTTAGTTTTTTAGTAAAAATTAATATATATCTTGTCAAGTCAAACAAATAAGTCTCCTTAAGCAGCATAGGGTTTGTTTGTTTTTTCACACAACTGGTACCAAATGTCATGGTTTGGAGAGAGAATTATACTTGTTATTGCCAGTTCTAGCTCTAACCGTAGACAATAAGCTTTAAAGATATCGATTTTATCGATCTAGATATTCACAAATTATGTTTAAGAGGGTTAAGAAATATCTAAATAAGATATTAGATATATATTGGTTGATACTAGGAATAAGGACATATTTTATTAATTTATTTAAAAATAGTTTTTTTGAACATTATAATTTTATTTAAATGGATTTTTGTATATTACAATAGACATTAACTGCCTCTTTTCTCCTGTATAAGTTACTCTTTAAATATATTCTCGTTGAAACCTTTTACTAATTTCCACAAGGACTATGAAAAATGATCTAATAGCTTTTACAGATTATGAAGTAATCGTTTATATGAACTAATGTTTAGATTTTTATTAAATATAGTAATGGGAAAAATAAGATAAAAATAAAAATAAGTAATAGGAAGAAATGTAATAAAAATAAAAATGAATTAATAGGAAGAAATGAGATAAAAATAAAAATGAAGTAATGGTTTGCGGAAAAATGTAGTCATCAAACCGAGTAACGTACGATCATCAAAATGTAGTAATCGGAGCCGAGTAATGTACGATTATCAAAATCCACGTGGTTGATCAAAAAAATTTGACACCTGATGAAATTTCCTGTGATACCATCCATGTGCTATGATTGTCGGTAACCTCTGCTATAATTTCTACTCCTCCAGGAAATAAATAATACTAATTATATCCGGATTATATATTATATCTGGATATAATATGCAATCCATCCGGATATATTTATCAATCCAGATATAAAACATATCCAGATATATTTTATTAATCTGGATATATTTATATCTGGATTTAAATAGGATTAATCTGGATTTATCTTTTTTAATTTTACTTATCCGGATTGAAAAAATTCTTGAGTTTCAAACTCTATATTTTACACCCCTTTGTTTATCCTAAATCCATACCATACTGATACCATACCAGATACTGATCAGCTATAATTTCCCCATACTATACAATTCTGATCATCCATTATAATCTCTTATTTTATACCTATTTTGGTTATATATATAAATTCCCTTATCTTAAAACTCATAATGAAATTATAGCAGATCAGTATAGTACAATATAGACTGATTTTTAAAACCTATACCATACAAAAGCCCTGGGTTGGATAGTGCAGTGGTTAGCGCTCCAGGGTCATATTCACAAGGTCGGCAGTTCGAGTCTAGTGGATGACAAAAACTGTGTTGGGGCCATGAATATGTAAGATCTACGATGAGGTGTTAAACATTTCTCCCGCTTTCGGACATGGTACTATAGTGTAATGAGTTGCATTACATAACCACTGGGTCATGCAACATCCAGAAAAGGAAAAATCCGACATGAAACGTCGTAAACATAAGGACCATCCACTATAAATAAGGATACAAATACGAACTGAATTAGGAAAGTAGGGTAATAGCAAAGCTACACTAACCAAGAACGGAAATAGCTCACAGGGCGATGACAAATAGCCAACCGATATAGCGATCTGGGGGAATAGTAGTTCCTTAAAGCTGCCTACGATCTGAGGACGTACGGAGCACCAGACGTTGCTGACCTGCTGGTAATCACCAAAAAAAATGGACGATTGCGACTTAGTATAGAATAGATAGAAAATCCCTACTGTATATATAGAATAAAATGACCTGTATTGAAAATATAGGGGCCCGTTGGTTCCCTAAGACAATGACCTTAATAAAGACCGCCAATCACGGCTTCGGGTATGCACCCGAAGAAAGTTCAAAAAAAAACCTATACTATACTGATCTGCCATATATTCTCAAATATTGAGCATCATGACATCAAGTATCATACTGAAATTTTTTTTATAGTAAATCACCACAATTAACATTAATTATGATAGAAACAACAGCTGTTAATTCCAATACGAACTAACTCAAAACCTTATTGCGTTGGGGTGTTTGATCGATACACTATAAAATCAAAACTATCATATAAAATTCTAATAAGACAGATTTTTTAAAAAATTTTTCTCTGATTAACTAAAAATTGACATATTTTTTTAAATGCACTGGTTGTATTCATTTTTTTCCTTCAAAAACTTCAATACAAATCGATTCACGCTCTTTATGACTACAAAATTAAAGAGTTATTTTTTTACATTACATATGGTAGAATTTACTTTTTTCAAAAACATTTTAATTACATTTTTATTTGGGTGGCCGAGAAAAGTTTTATATAAACTGATAAGCTTGATTGATTAAAATGCAAATTTCATAGTTCAGTTCTAAAGCACTTTCTTGGAATTTCATTTTGTAATTTGTTGTTAAGGCTGTGCATCTAATTAACTTGGGGAAGCATGGAATTTTACGAGTCATATAAACGTGTACTTACTATTGTTACACAAAATTACTGATAATTGATTTTTATATGATACTATATAGTTTGTCTTATATAGTACACCGAACACCCAATACTGTATATCATCACAATAGCTAACAAGTTTTGTAACAAAGTTGTTATGGCAAATTATGTAGGAATTAAGACAGTTGATTCAAAACCCAACTAATTCATCTACATACCACAATAGTAGTTGCCAGTTTGTATCTCATTTTTGTTATGGTACATAACTACGAAGAACATATACTGTATTCCCCTTTCTGTTACTGTTATAGAGTCCTATACAGCGGTTTCACAACATTTTCTTTTTTTTTAGCGTTCATTCCACTATGTGTTTAACAACTAAATTACGGTAATGCCTTAATATCGTAATGCCTTAATGTGTAATGCCCAATGTCATAATACCGTAATATCGTAATAGCTCAATTCCGTAATTTCGTAATTCTGTAATATCGTGATAACACAATATTGTAATAATACGATACCTTAATACAATAACATCTTATAATATTATAATTAATTAACTACGAGACACAGTCGCTCCAAACCAGAAACATATGAAATTGGTGTTATTTCCTATATAAGCATTCATTCACATTAATTAGTTAATAAGTACAAAAGTTATTTCCATTTTATTTAAAGTGCGAAAAACCTTTATGACATAGGTGAATAAAAATATTTTATGATTACAAAGGTAACTTAAATATGGAATATGCACCTTATAATGAATATGACAAGATGAAGTAAGATGTCTATAATGTGAAGCAACAAAAGATGGCAAGTATAAATAAAGATACTGATAATTGCACGAAATCATTTCTACTTAGAGTTTTGCATATGATAATAAATTCCATTCAATAAACTAGACAATGTTAAAAGAATTGAAAAGAGGTTTGGCTCTATGACATTATTTGATGAATGCAAAGCTAATGGGTAATAAGTTTAACACCTTTTATATTTTAATCGTATATTTTGACTTTTTTGTTCGTGCTTGTGCCTTTGAAGCGTTTTATAAATGGTAAATTCGAGTTTTTTTAAATGGTTCCTGTGAAGTGCTCGACTAGAAATCATCAAAACATTTGCCTAGTATACTCTTTTTTAGCAAGGTCTGCCATTACGAATTAGGAAAAAAGCTGGTATTTTTTATAGGGTATTGCTATTTCCACCATGGTTATACAAGATTTTCTATTTTTAGAATTCAAAATAATATATGCACTTATGTTATACAAAGGCCTAGTGCATTGTTTTTGCAAAAATAAATTTTGGTTACACATTGCTAACATAGTATAATGTTACACAAGTTTTATTTTGGTAACCTAACCCTGGGTCGGCCAGCATTAAGCTTAATGCTGGTGGGCACTATTATGATATGCCTCCAGCGGGTTAAACATAATTCCGGCCCACCCTAACCCTAAATCTAGCCAAAGCAACATCCAATCACAGTACATATACTGGTTACATAATTTATGCACATACATTACACAACATTGTTTTTGCAAAAATAATTTGCTACTAATGTTGTGTAATATTACACAAGTCTTGTTATGGTAACCTATATCAAGTTGGATCAATTGAAGATAATTAAAATTATAATATACAATATTATATTAAAATCTAAAAATAGAAACTTTTTGTATAACCATGGTGGAAATAGCAAAATTCCATGGTGGAAATAGGCAGTCCCTTTTATATACTTTATACTAGTAATCGATACTAGGTACTATTAAAGATGCCTGATAAATGACGAATCATTCGTCAGCAAAATTTGAATCTGTGCTCAGTTTGTCGATCATCACGCATGATTTATATGTAACATCTACGCTTGGGCTAACATCACGTATTTCAATGCTTAAATCTAGATATCTAATTCTTCTTGCATTTCATAGATATATAACCCAAATAGTTCAATACGGTCAAAACTCTTTATATACCGAAAAGAACTAAAAATTTTTTAATTTTATAATAGTTCAGTATAAAAAGAGTTATTGTTTTATAAGAAAACATAGTAATTTTATATAGCGAACCAACAGTTCATTATAAAAAGAGTTGACTGTATTTGGAAACAAATTTTGTAAAGGCCAAAATAGTTATGATGCTATTTTTATTTTATGTATCAAATAAATTTTTTTTTTTATTATTCAAAATAAAAAAAACTATTTCGAATTTTTTTTAAAAAATTTTTTTTTATACTAAAATAAAGAAATAACTATATAGCTTTGTTGTAAGAACATAATATTGTTTGCACAAAATTTTATTTGAAATCATTGAACTGTTCGGACTATATGTCCATTTGAAATTCATAAAAAGTATTATAGTATAAGATCTACATAAAAAATCTTTATTAAGCTTTTTTTTGAATTATACTTAATTAAAGATAAACAGTGATAGCATCCTAGCATATTTTCTTATTTCTTACAGTGATAGCATCTTAATGTTAATATTAACATGTTGCAAACTAAGTGGCTAACTTATCTATTTTACTTTGCACCATTAGGTCGATTTTCTTTCAAAGCTAGATATAAGTTATGTGATTGCTTTTTTACACATCTTTTTCGTGTTGGCATAATTGAGCGATTAGGTTCTTGCATCTCAGTATTAACTTTTGAGTTATTTATTGGTCTTCCTTGGTACACTTTATTTAGTCCACGGTTTAAACCAACTTTACGTCGAGAAGCAGCAGCAACTTGAACCCGTATTTTCTTTCCTCCTCATTTATAAATGCTACCATTAACCCAACCTGCCTCCCAACCACAAGTTTGGAGAAATGAAGCTACTGCTAGAATAACATAAGTATTTTGCATATTTCAATGTTGTTTGTATACTTCAGCAAACTTTTGAACACCGCTATTTAATGCATGATTATTTTGTTCTAAAAGGTTTTCTAGATCATTATAGAACCAATGGAGTTTATCTATAGCATCTTCCTTTCTATCATCATTAATATCACCACCACCAGTATCATTATCACTGTCATTATTAGTACTCCAGTTATCATAATCATTATCAATATAGCTGTCGTTATTAGTATTCTCAATATTATCAGTATCATTAATATAGCTGTTGTAATTTTTAATCTCGGTATTGTTGACATCACTAATATAGCTATTCCTATTACTATTATTAATATCAATTTTGCTATCATTATTTATATTAGGGCGTGCAAATATAATTAATTGTTGCTCGTAACATATTAAGGTTAAAAGACACCCAGGACCCAGTTGTTATTGTATAAGTATAAAAAAATATTATATAAAAATTTTTAAGAGTGTCCTTATCTTGTACCCGAGTATAGACTTTTTATTCTGTACCCGGAGGCACAGACTTTTATCCTATACCGCCTAAATATAATTGGTTTACGTACATTGAACTATAAAAAAATTTTCGAACTTACTTTAGATTCCTTTCAGCTATTTGAACATTTCTTCACAAGGTAACTGTAGTATTCATAAGCTTTACAAAATTTAACAGTCTGACTAATTCATTAATAAATAGGCCTGAGTAAGCTAGCAATATTTTTTTAAGTATCTAACATATCCTCTAATGCATATTTTTCCAGTTTTAGCTATTTCTATAGCATCTAAGAAGATATTAACGTCTGTTAGTTAATTGGCCAGCATATTTTGCAATATAAGTGAATACCAAAGGTCATACATATGTTGTTTTAGATTAATACTCTATTCAAAATAAGGTTGCATTTAAAATTGAGCTTGAGAAAACTTAGAACTATACTGTTAGCCTAGTTTTTGCACGTCCAAATCTCTCACAAAATTTTAGAATTTCAAAAATTGTTAGTTTGATTCAATTTTTTATATATAGCAGTTTTTTTGGAGATGAGAGTGTCTAGTTTGATATTAGAACTAATAGCTAAGTATTAATTTATAGTTTGCTTTTTGTATTTTGATTTTTTACTGTAGTAATATTCCTTATGCTTACTCCAGGTATTGACACGAATGAGTATTTTCAAATCGATGACTCAAACATGTGTCACCAAGTGAAGGCCAGTAAGTCATTCTATAAATTGATAATTTTTATATTAAGGTTTCAATTTCCAATACCGCTATTAAAAAATTGAATTATTACAGAATTTACTTATATTGAATATTGCAGATTTCTGTTTCACTTATTCTTCTAAATGTTGTAGTATAGCATTTCAGATTCTGTACTAGAAAATTCACATGGAAGAAGGTTTTTTCTGTCAAATTTTAAATAGAACTCAATGGTAGAGCTCATCATTTTCTGTGGCAACATACCCCCAAATTCTGCATGTATTACATTTCAAATTATGTGAAATTATGCGATAAAATTTCAAATTATACTGTAAATTATGTGGCTCAGGTATAAATATATGAAAATATGTGCTCACTAGAGTTGTAAAATACCATATTTTTATAACCTACTAGATAAATATTATGCCTCTGAAAATCCCTAACAACCATGCTCATGTTTTGTGTTTATTGACTATCTACTATCCGAGATGTTCTGATATTCTTCTATATTTTTTAATACCAGCCATTTTATGTTTAGATTATGTTCTATTAATTATGCGAAATGGTCCTAATTATACATGAGGACGAAAGCATTTCAGGTTCTAAAACCTGAAATTAAAATTTGAAAAAGAAATTGTTTTTGACCTATTTTACTTGAAAGATGAAATTATTTAATACTTTTTTTGAATAGACGAAATTATAAGGAACATATCTATATAAATTTTATTTGCTCTTCCTTATAATAAATTTTAATTTTCTCTAATGAAGATGAAATAGGCCTTTTTCAAAAATCAAATTCGGTGGCATCACTAGTCCTGATATCAAAATTTGCAATCGCATATGCTATACGATAAAAATCAGATTATGCGCATATTATGCTATCGCAGATATGCACTAGTCCTAACCATAGTTCAGTGTACCAAATAATAAATTCTGGAAATTATTTAAAATAAAATTTTAATTTTTTCAAAAAAGGCACCTGGGCGGGTTACGAGAAACAATTATATTTGTTTGCATGGCCTTAATATCATTAACTGTGAGTCTACTAATATTTAGCTTCTTATCTGGTATTAAATATATATTATTTTCTTCCTCAAGTTGTTTTTGATGAAGGCCCGCATAAAAATCAAAGGACTTGCACTTTTCACCTAATGCCAGATAGGCATAGTAATACTATTTACTAGCAGACATGGTAAGTACTTGGTTTAATTTGCATATATGAAAATGTTTCGCTATAGAAGCTTGATATCTGTATAGTGCTTCTATTAAACTACACTCACAAGTTCCAAGTCGCATATCAACAAGGTACCATATATCTTTATTTCTGCTACTTCTATGTCTAAAAACCATTGAATTATGGTTCACAATTTCTATGTCATCTTTTGGTCCAATTGACCATTCAGAAAGCCTAAAAAAAAGTGCAATGAAGCTATTCAAATTATTGTGAGCTACTGCTAGTAATCTACAAATATAGTATAGGTCCATTGTATTGATGATGAATTGATAAAGTTGTACTACATTGTATGCTTGCACTCGTTTAAAAATAATATCTTTCAGAATTCGAATGCTAGCCTCTGCAAAATTGTTGGTATTATTATTATGAATTGGTAAGGGCTAGCAAAATGTGATAGACCATTTGCACTAACGATCTCAGGAAGCTTTAAAATGAGTTTGAAATTTTGTATATTTTAAATAAACTTGACTAGTAACTAAATCATTGTATGATGTATTAAGAATTGTCTCTGTTCTTGCAAAGACTATCTTTTTTATATGTTCAATTAGAGTTGCACGATCATCATTGTGAATACCATGTTTGCCATCCTAGAGCCACCTCCATATCACTTGCAAGAAATAAAAGACACATAAAAGCAAGGTTGCATATTTCCAGGTACTGTCCAATGCAGTTCTTTCCGCAGTACAGTCATCTGTCATTATTACTCATGGTCCAATAGTACTACCACATTTACCAAATACCATTAATGGAATCAAATGCTTTAATGCCTTTAGTGCTTTAGTGAAAGTATTTGCTGATTTATTTGAAGTAAGAATTACTCTGAGAGGCAGACCACTAGCAGGTGTACTTGTCGAAAGAATAGTTAAGGGAGTATTAAGACCATCCAGTTCAGCTATCATATCAGCTCACCCAACTCTTGTAATTCATAGCAACGTATCATAAGGTTCATTAAAATAACAAGAATAAATGGTTGCCCAGCATCATTGTTTTCTGGAGCAATATATATAACCTACCATATAATATAGTAATAAAGTGTGCAATTTTAACCCTAACCCTAATATGTCTGTATCCATACCTTTCCTTTATTATTATTATTAAAGTTTGCAATTTTTTTTGCTAACCGATCAAACATTTCTTTTCCATTCTGAGCACCTACATGTTTATCACGATGTTTTTATAGAGATAAAAAATATCATTTTTACGTGGCGCTATTGCCCTATCAGCTAAAATCTCTTTGTCATTGTTATAGTCCAATTGCAATTGTTCCTAGTATATATGATATGCACTACCAGGATTATGACCACTTTCAAAGAGTCTAAAAATTTTACTTTTTGTTTCATTGGATAATAGACGAAAACTTATGACATGACTAGAGTTGAGAGGATGATTATAATAAAAATATAAAGAAATAGAACATGGTTAAGGATCAGATCTTTTAAGTACTTGAATACTTAATGTTGCAGGACAATTGGTATCTTGTATTTGTGTATTTTCTACAGGGCAATTGATGTCTTGTATTTGTGTGTTTTCCACATAAAATTCATTATTGTTTTTTTCCTTGCTCTGTTTTACAGCATGGCTATGAATACAATGAAATCATTTTAATAAAATATAGCGCATGCTTTTGATAGTATGTCCACGAGTTTCTCTTATTGTTACTTTATGCAAATCTATAAATTTTTCAAGCCATTTTTTGGATTCTTTAATTGTGTGAATGTTTATATGATAGTTGGTCTTGAAGAGCATTATATAAGCACCCAAAAAGTTGTGTGATAGAAATTGTTCAAAATCATCTATGAAATATTTGTAGTTAGAAGGTAGTGTATTTTTTATAATAGGGTCAAAGATATTTAAAGCCTTCATATTTATAGTGTCAGAATAAGAAATATCATTTAAAATTAATTCCATGGTATTTGCTGGTTGTATTAGGTATGTTTATGTTTTTTGGTTGATATTACACAATTAGAAAAAGCTTCAAATAATTAATTGTCTACAGGTGGAGCAATAGTACACCTGATTTTGTGTGTTAGCAAATTCTTAAAGTTTATTGGCTAGACCAGGTGCAATATAAAACATAATCAAAACAATAGAAAACTAATACTTATTGGCTAGATTAGGTGTAACATAAAAAATTTTGATTTTATGGTTCTTCAGACTTTAAATGGTTCCTATTTTCCTAGTTTTAATAGAAAATTCTTCCTTATATATAGTATGAGTATATTGAGCTCAAATATGTAAGAATAGATTAAAATTATTACATTTAAACTCGATGATACAAAAATGATGCAATTTAGATACTTATTTTAATATCTACTGATAGCATAAGTAGAGTTTCACACAAACTCGAATCTGCAAGAAAAATATAATTAACAGAGCAAAGTTTCATTTATCTTAATGTTAAATCCAGTCTTACATAGTTTTAAATCTATGAAAGAAGTTTGAACAGTTCAAATAACTACAAAATTAATACAAGGTTTTAGTACTTAATAATGAAGTATTCTCCAATAAGATCCATAATTGCAGTCATTTAAATTTTAATAACTGTTGATGGAGTTACTAACTATTAATAATAATCACCTTCAATTACTAATTGAGAATATTGGTTATATATGTAGCAGCAATTACAATGCAGATATTAGTGCAAGGTTTCAAATATTTATTTATATTAATAATTTGTGGAATTAGTTTTGAGCATGAACTGAATTTATTATATGGTAATATTTTTGATTCAGAACATAATAATATTAATAATTACACAACCTTATTTTAATACTGTATAAGTACGAATAACGCTCGTAAGTGTTATTTTGAAATTAAAATTATATGTATTTATGGAAGTTTGACTGTATTGTATTCAAAAATTAATACTTAATTTGAAATAACGTATAAGCATATCCAAAATATACACAGGTTAATTAATTAATGCACAGATGGGTGTTATTTTGCACTTATACAGTAGGCAAACTACTAAATGATCTAATTATTTTGTAGTTAAAGCCAGGTATTATTTGCACATTTTAGAGTAATATTAAGTGTCTTTTTTAAAAGTTTGATTATTTTTAATTATTTTGCAATAGCTGTTAAATGGGTTATGAAACTTTGGCTTTATTTTAATGTACATTATTTTTAAAATACTTTAAACTATATATTTAAAATCTTCTTATTAAATTTTGTGTATGATTATATTCAATTGTTGAATTCTGACTAATTTGACAACTATTATATTCTTGTTTTATTTATTAGTAATTATAGCTCAAATATATTAAAATAAGATGATTCATATTGTCTTGGATTTTTAGTAAGCTTAATATTTTTAATATGATGAATTAGATTTAATATTCAATCTGAAGCCAGAATTTTCACCTTTTTTGTATTATTTTATTTATCTATCTTATTTCTTTAGTTTAGATGGCATCATTCTTATTGAAAGCTCTTGAAAATATTTTTAGTATTTTGCAAACAATTAACGCGATAGTACCTAAATATATTATTTTAAAAAAATAAGCTTTTTGAATAATATATTACTGTAAAATTGGTACTAGCACCTGTTAATATTTTAATTTGTATGAATATTATACATAAATTACAAGTTCTAAAAAAAATTATTATATTGTTATTGTCTAAAAGTTGATATATTTACTATATTAAACTAATTCTTTACCCAAATGAAAGTTGATATGTAAAATTAGTGCTGTTTATATTGATGATATGTATATCGCGTATATTGTATATACATAGAATCTAATTGAACGCTATCGCTATAACTGTATTATGATGTTACAATAGATAGCATGGTGGACATTCGATTTGGTTGGTTTGAAGATCACTAGGTTACACAATATAAAAAATTTTTTAAAGTAACTATTACTATAAAAAACCATATTGTCAATTGACAACTCATAGTTTCATATAATAAAATTTTTTAAACCATATTATAGCATTCTTCAACTCTTTGCACGTCTTTTGTAAAAAAGATCAGTATAGATCAAATATAGTAATAAGATATGTAATGAATGAGTTAATTGGCTATTAATCATTAAATAAACTTATTTATTATTAGTAAATATTTGGTACAAGTGAAAAAATACAACGGCCTGAGTTGATAGAAGTTCTAGTACCATAAGCTAACTTTTTTCTATCAGAACTAAGATAGAACAAAACGTTAAAATTAAAATGGAATAAAGGTTATGATTTAGCACTTCGTCGATATTGTTTAAATAATCGTGTATTAGAAAAATGCAAACACAAAGATTAAGGATCATAAAAGAAACAGAAAAACTCATGTTACTCAAATAGAAGAGGAGATATGTCATCATATCATCATATTTATCATAAATTAGTTCATATAGTCATTTATATCATTAAACATATCCTAATGCTTTGTAATATACAGGAAAGCAAAATTAAAAAAACATTGGAGTATTTGTGCTTTATGCGTATTTATATTCTCTAATTAAATATAGATACTTATTGAATTAATAGGGAGTAAGCGATAATATTTTTTTATTTTATTTATGCAGCATAAACTAAATAAATAAACTTTGATCAATTTATTTTTGGTATGTATATAACCTTTATTAAAATTGTTTTTTGTCAATTTCTCTCTAATCAACTATATATTGTTAAATAACCAGACCGTAAACATGAATTTTATTTCATACTTCCTTAAAAACATGCTTTTTATTTAAGCATTTATCTTAAACAGTTACAACTATTAAACTGCTAGCTTATAACTGCAAAGTCCATGTGTTGATGAAACATATGAATTGGGGTATTTTTATCTTCACAGAATTAACATTGAAAAAGAATAAATAAAAAGTGTTCGCTCAGTTCAATATCCGCTAATATGGGCATGCTGAAGGAATTGTCTTGGTTATTGTCACGAATATATGTGACTTATTCAAATGAACAAGCATCAAAGAAACAATTGAATCTGTAATTATTCCAAGGTATGTGCTATAATTTATGTAACAGTATATTGTAAATTATAAATTATTTAAAAAGCTATATAATTATTAATGCTTTTAGAGCATATAGAAAAACAATACTGGAAAACAAGAACGAAGAGGTGAAAAGACTGCTAGAACAAAAGAGAAAAAAAGAGTCAAGTTTAATGGTTGCCAAAGTAATTCAGAAAGAATTACCAAAAACTGGTAAAATTTTTTTTAATACTTAGTTTTTTTATTTTTTATATAAAATTAAAATTTGTAGTTAATAAAAAAATGAAATTGATGATATAGGTGATTTGGATGAAAAAATGATGGATTAAGAGTAATGTTATAGTAAAATCCAAAATTATTTCAAAGACTCGCTTTGTTTGCAAGATACCTTTGTCGAAATATTTAAATCATTATTATTCTAAACCTTTAAATAATAAATTATATTTATAAAAATACATTAAGTTAAAAATATGTATACATGAATGTACTATGTAAATTGTAATCTAATGAACTTTAGAGAGCCTGTTTGAAACTAATACCTAGTAAATCCATTAAATGATCTGAATTATAAAAAGCTAAAGTCACAGTTGAATGACCTTAATGACTTAAGTAAAGAAATATCTTTTTACTATCAAATCAAGATACAAACTTTTTTTGATTTTGGATAAGTACACTTTGGGTGAATTTACTATATTTCGAGTAAGTCTGTGAACATAATTTAAATAATTATGTTAAAATTCATACATTTTCTTGAAACATATTCATTTAAGTGAACAAATTAATCTTCATACTGATTTTGGTTAAGTCACGCAAAGTTGATTTTTCAGTTTGCATTACATAAAATTTGAAAACATGAGTCAGTTAATCAGATTTTTTTTAAATTAACTATAAATTAATAGAACTGCTCACTTTTAAGATTATACAAGGTTAATTTTTCCTACTGCACAATAAGAAATCAAAATTTGTGTTAGTCCTATCAGACAAGTACAGAAAATTAATGTCCCATTACCAGATGAGAATATCAGAAAAATAAATACCAAAATCGAACAATTGGTACAATTGGGATCTAAAAAATAAAAAACAATTAAAAATTTGAAAAAATGGGCCAGTAGGTAATATAAAACACTAATTAACTTCGTATGGTCTAATCATAATTAAACTTTATACTCACCCTCTTGTACTCTATAGTGCTTAATTACCAAATAAGAGGCCCTTGCATTGTCCAAATGGTTGTGGAACCTACCTGTACTTACCAATAACTAAACAACAATGATATATTGCACTGGAAAAAGGATAATTATTTAGTAATTCAATTCCAATAATCAGACACAATTACAACATTAAACAAAAAATACTTGCATCTAAGGTTGAGGTAACAAATCGAATATGTAATTCCATAAAGTATTTCAATTTTGCATTTGAAAACTTCCCAAATTACTGTGACTTCCAATAACTGTTCATCACAAAGAAATCTGTATACCAATAGCC
Organism: Gigaspora rosea; assembly: GCA_003550325.1. Taxonomy (NCBI): domain Eukaryota; kingdom Fungi; phylum Glomeromycota; class Glomeromycetes; order Diversisporales; family Gigasporaceae; genus Gigaspora; species Gigaspora rosea. Next base: position 531,266 of record QKWP01000040.1, read on the forward strand.
ACTTTAAAGACACTACATTTAATCAATATTTGCTTCCCTAGCAAACTTATTTTATAGATAATTAGTTTACAGATGAGTTTATTTTGTAATTAACCAATAACTTATATAACTTGATTCTAAGTTTAATCCTAATGATAATAATTAGAATTACTTTGCAAAATGAGCCATCAGTAAAACATGAAACAACTTAACCATAAATTGATCATCTGTAAAATAAGCACATTAGTGAAACAAATATCATTAATATATAATGCATGCATATGATCATACTGCGATAATGACATATCTAAATAAAAAACATTATAAAAAAAAAAAAAACTCGTAATACTATTGAGCCTATCATTCAACTAACAAAAATCATCAAAGTGATACGCACAAACCAGAATATTTTAATATTTANCTTAACCATAAATTGATCATCTGTAAAATAAGCACATTAGTGAAACAAATATCAGTAAAATGTAATGCCTTCGTGGTGATTGCAAGTAAATTGACCAAGGCAGGATGAAACTAGTTACTAAGCAAAAGATGAACCCAAGGCCCAAAAAAAACAGAAAATCTCATGAACAATGAAGCCACAACAAAAATGCATAATTCCAGAATTTAAAAATTCTATTAACATCATAATGATTAAATTTTATATAATCGTACTGGTATATAGTCATAATGATTATCAAATATAGTCATATTGATCATTGACATCTATTTTACACTTAGTTGAAATATTTACATAATATTTAACACATAATATGGTTTCATGTTTTAATAAAGCAGATTCATAATTAAATCATAATGAAAGAATCCTTTTCGTGTGAATGAATTGTTATACATCATAAAAAAAAACAACTTGTAATACTATTGAGCCCATCACTCAACTAATGAAATCATCAAAGTGATGCGCACAAACCAGAAATTTTAATATTTAATATTTATCTATCACAAGTTTAATTCCTTCGTATGCTATATATATACATACTCACAACACTTTTCAAATAACAATTAACATAAAATGATATAACAATTTCATTATATTACACACTATTCGAAATTAAAAAATTAACTTCTTTCCAATAACGGATAAACAATAATCATAACTTTTACTATAAAAGGATTCTGAAGAAATCAGCATAGGCGACATAGATAAATCGAATACAACCATCTCTCTACACATTTCATATTATACATTCAACGTGATTATACTAGCATATCTAAATATAATAATCTAATTGCATTGTTTACATTTTTTAACCAATTAAAACAAATGTCTGCCATGCTACAATAGATATTATACACAAATTATGCATGATGATTGACAAACCAGACACAGATTCAAATTTTTTGCAGTGGCTTATATTAAAAGAGCCCATTTTGACACATAGCTTATTTTGAGATAATTGAGTTTAATCATTTGTTTTGATTTTTAAACTAATTTGGAATTAAGCAAATTTCATGATTTTGATTGGTTAAATATAACAGGTGACTATTTGGATAATTTTGTGATATGCTTGTTCTTAGACAGACTGGTGTAATTTTTTTTTTATATTATTTTCATTTTTATTATGCAAATCGACCTTCATTTATAATCAAAAAATGTCAACCATATCAAAATTTATATTCTAATAAAAACTCATTTTTCAAAAAAATTGCAAAATGGGCCCTTTTAATATGAGGCACCCCATATATTCTTTTAATTTTTTTACAATTTCAAATAAAGATGGGCAAAATTGTATTTTTGATAAAAATTTACTAATTTTATTCATCTTTATTTTTAAAATTAAAAAAAAATCAAATAACTATATTTGAAATAATATAGTATTTAGTATTAAACAATTTTATTTAGTGCTTAAAGTTATAATTTATTAGTAAAATTTTGCATATGCTGTATTTTCTATATTTTTATTAATAAAAATATAGAAAATTCTGTATCATGCAAAATTTTACTAATTAATTATAACTTTAAGCTTTAAATAAAATTGCTTAGCACTAATTACTATATTATTTTGGTATATAGTTATTTGATTTTTTAGTTTTAGGAATAAAGATAAGTAAAATTAGTAAATTTTTATCAAAATACAATTTTGACTATCTTTATTTAAAATAGTAAAATCTAAAAGAATATATACTTATAATGTTTTGTACTGAAAAAGATTACCTAAAATCAAAATTTATAATCCTTGCACATAATGCTAAATTTCCTATATTTTTATTAATAAGAAATAATTTATACATTGCACATATAATATTGTTGCACCTGCTGCAGATCATAAAATCAGGTGTAATCTAAAATAAAAACAATTAAAATAACATTCTTTTATTAGTTAGGATTAGAATAAAAAATAGATTGTATATATAAGTGAAAGAAAGGTTTATAATAAAATTTTGCAAGGAATTTTTTTTGTTAGAATTCTAAGAGTAATTTTATATACTCAATTTGAAGTTATAAATAATTTGATAAAATGAATGTTTGTTTTAAATTTTTGATCATATAATATTATACCTGATTTTAAAATTTGATTGGGAGAGCAACATATAAGATGCATTATATAAGATAATAAATAAATTTACTCTATTAATAAAAATATAGAAAATTTTATATAATGCAAAATTGTGCTAATGAATATAATTTTTAGCTCTAAAAAACTTGTTCAGCACCAAAAAATATATTATTTCAGTATATATTTTTTTTTGATTTTCTTAATTTTTAAATAAAGATAAGCAATAATTATTTTTGATAAAAATTTACAATTTTACTTATCTTTATTTTTAAAATTAGAAAAATTAATAATACAGTCAAACCTCTCTATAGTCACACCTTTGGGATACAAAAAGCTGTGCTTATAAAGAAGTATGACTAATAAAAAATAATTTTATATATTTATAAATAATTGATAAAGATAATTTTGTAATTATATTAATTTTGTAACTATAGAGGAGGTAACTATAGAGAGGTTTAACTATATAATAATTACATATATTATATGTAATATAAGACTTTGGCTTACCCCCTACCACTCCTATGATATTATATAATATCTGTCATAGCTTTTATTAAATTAATTATAAATTTATAATAAATTTTAAACTTGTATATTATATTTAAGTTTCAAATTATAACTTGGGTTTCAGATTATAGATTTAAGTTTTAGATTTTAAGGATTTGATTTTTTTAAAAAGTTCAAATCTATTTTAAATAGATTGTGCTTTAATACTAATTTTGATAATAATAGCAAGTTTTAGAGCAAAATTTTTATAATAAATTATAATAAAATTTATAGCTACCATAAAATATGGACCTGTGTACTCCAGGTATTTACATGTTTCAATCCCTGTACCCGAGTACAGCTATACTATATTGAACAAAATACTTTACTATATCTACTGTACTTATATACTCCGGGTATAAGTCATGAACTGGTGTTTCATACTAGCAGAGGTATACTGCATGGGGTACACAGGTCCATATTTTATGGTATATTGTTAACTCTGTATATTACTATAGTAGTTTATAATTGTTGTAACAAATATTTACAATAACTATAATAGAAATTGTAGTTTAATTTCAATAATACAAACTATATAACTAAACTATATATTGTATTAGTATAATAGTATATAAATTTTGTATTAAAATTTTTATAGTAAATCAAATAGAAATTATATTAATTTCTATATAATCTAATTTATAGTTAGAATATAGTAAAATTATAAGAAATAAAAAATAATTAAGTTTTAAATAAAGAGCTATTAAAAAATGGATACTTTTGATAAATATACTTGAGCAAAATATTTCTTTAGCAATCATAAAAAATAATTTAATTTATATAAAATATTTGGCATTGTTAAATTATACTACTAGTGTTAAATACTATATTATAAGCAAAAGTTAATTATATTTTGCATAGCTTACTCCATTTGTTTAATGCATTTTTTGTTTTTTATAAAAAATATAATAATGCTATATATAATATATTTAGTATATACATGTAGAGTGCATCTATTTGCGCATCAATACCCATCAGCACATGATGATCAACCAATCAAATAGAGGAATTTTGATCATCCCGGATCAGCCCGACGAAGCAAAACAAAGTGAAAAAAGTGATAAATGCAAAAAATATAGAAAACAGTAGTCTAAACCTATCATGAAGCATTAATTAAAAATGCCGGGAAGGCAAATTTACCTATATAAACCACTTTACCCTAAATTAATCTAATCTTAATACGGGCACCCTAACCCTAATTTTTAAAAAATCGGTAATCATGTGCTGATGGAAATTGATGCGCAAATAGAAATTGATGTGCAAATAGATACATTCTATACATGTATACACTTGTATAAAAGAAAATAATAAGATAATTCTGTAATTAGTTGGTTTTTTAACTAATAGTTTGAAATGCTATCTCAAAGTTTTATGAATTCTCTTAGTTTTAAGCAAATGCTTATTATAAAAGTACTTAAAAAAGCAAAAAATATATTTAAAAAAATATTTAAAATAAATTAAAAAAATTTAAGGGTAGAGTCCAATGTTGATCATTTTCATATAAAATTGATGTATAAAAAAATTTACATAGGAATTACAAAAACGTCACATATAAAAATTTTTTAAATTGCAATTAATTTTAATCAAAAATTGGTGGCGCATAGATCAAATACTTCCTTTTATAGTAGTGAAACTTTAAACACTTGTACTATTTAAAAAAACCTATATTTATATATTATAAAGTTCTCTGTGGTGACTCCAAATTCTCTGTGTGTCACAAAATTGATGATCCTGATTGGTTTATATTATATGATTTTTGTAACCAATTTGTAATACCTGATCTTTAAACATGTGTTTTCTGTATTGTGAGGATTTAACCAATTTTAATAATTTTACTACCGTTAGAATCAGAAAAACCTATTCTATAATTTTTTAAAAAATTAAAGTAGTTTACTTAATATAATATTTTTTAATTTTAAAAAGATAAAAATTTTACCATTTGTTTTATATATAATTTGCAAATAGTGTACTCTACCCTTAAAGTGGCGTTCATGCATACATAAAGGAATACAAACTGATATTGGGCAGTACAAACCCCCAATAAGTCCAAAGAGCGTATAAAGATTCTCTGAGGGTGCAGAAAAAAGAAGTACACTTGGCAGGACCAGAACAAAAAGGTAGCCAACTTCGACAGTACTTGAATAGGAATTAGACTGAAAGCAAACTTACAACAAAAGGGCTCATAGTGGGGCCCTACCAATTAGGCCACCAGAGTCGCACTGGAGGAAAAGGACATGTATTTTAGAATCATGTATCAAGGAGAGGGAGACCTTAGGCACATAAAGCCTGGCAAACCAGCTCTTTTGGGTTTTCAGATTGGGAGTAGGAATGCAACCAGAAGAGGAATAGAAAGAAGTACAAGGTTAGTGAACTTTGCAAGGGCATGCATAATGCTATAGATACTAGTAGGAAGATAGTGGCTTGAGATACAGGTTAGGCTACAGCAATATTCAAGAGATGGCTTGAGATATGAACCTGGCAGCAGCAGCACTACAGATACTACTAGAGGACAAGCAATATATACAAAAACCAGGTTGAGTATATGAATGGGACATATAGAATGCTCTGGTAGGTTTAGGTTATAGATAAAATAGTCTAAGTTTGGAACCTAATAGTTGTAGATCAATATAATAGGCTGTGATATTGTAATGATAATTATACTTAATAAAAGTCTGAGACACGACTTCATCTTGAATACCAAAAAAAAAATTTAAAAAAAATATTAAAATAAATTAAAAAAAAGAATATTTAAAATAAGTTTAGAGGATTTTTTACAACTTAAACAACAAAAAACAAATATTCAAAAAATACAAAATATTCAAAAAAAATAAAAGTTACTATCTCTTTTTTTGAATATTACAATAAGCAGCTACCTTTTTTTAATTAGTTATTGCTTAAATGCTAAGATTAAGAGCAATATAAAGTAAAGACTATGTTGTTAAAAAAAAAGATTAGATGTCTAATTACAAGAATATATTATAAATTTAAACTATTAGCTAATTTTTAGGCCTTTTTTTCTTTTGAAATACTTAATCAAGACCCTTAGGCTTAGAGCTACTTGTTATAAAAGCATAGTAATTAAATAAATCTCTAATTATTTAATTACTCTGTATTATTAATTTATTAACTAATTTGTACATAATTGACTATTGATCCATAACAAATATAATAATAAACAATAGGTTTTTATAGTGCTAGAAGCAAAATAGTACTTGAAAAAAGATAAATTTAATACACTTTTTTAGTCATAATTTCATTATAATAATATTTTTATTAATTACTTTTTTTAAGATATTTTATATAAAATTACTGTCAAACCTTTTTAAAGTATTAATAAATAAGTTTTAATGCAAAAAAAAGGGTTTATAAAATTTTAAAATATTATATATTTTTGTTTTATATTACTATTCTACAGAATTATCCCTTAGTTTGTACTACTTCGCAGGCAAATATGCCTGTAAAATTACTATAAATATACCTCTGATCTATTTTTTTAATCATTTAAAATATTTAAATAACATTTGGTATTATAACATTTAATAACAAGGATTATATTTTTGAATTATTTAAATTTATATTATAAGACAAAAAGTTTATGTTGCTTATAAGCTGAAAATATTAAATTTTAAAGAAATTTTTTAACCAAAAAAATATTTTACAATATCTTGGTGAATTCTTTAAATATTGGTTTTAAAAATATAGTTTCTAATACAATATTGTAGTTTATATAAAGGATGACAACTTTCATTATTTGACTTTATATGATTTACTTGTAAAAATTAAGACTTGTATTAGAAGTGAAAATTTTTTTATAGACGGGAATATATAAAATTTGAAAAAACCTAAAGAAAAATTCTATAGTAAAAGTTCCAAAGCAAAAACTTTAAACTTTTATTACACCAAAGTTTTTAATAATTTTAAAAAAATTTTATAATAAAGTTGATAAAACAGAACTAATATTATAATTTTTACTTAGAAAGTATATAGCTAAAATTAATATTTAAGGTTTTATTTAAAAAATTTAAAATTTTAAAATTTTCGCAGGCAAATATGCCTGCATAACAAAGCAAGGGATAAGATTCTGCATTTTATTGGCTAAAGTTGAGAGAGCAAAATAAAAACCTTTAAAGCCTTACTCTACTGAATTTTTAGCTTCTACTATTTTATTGACAAGCAAATTTATAATTACATAGGTCAGCTAAAGAATGCACTTGCTATTTTTAATAGTTTGCAATTTTTGGAAAGAGTTTTAAATATTTTAAAATTAATATTTTTTATTTTTATATTTGGAATGGAAAAGTCAATATTAAGAATAAAACTACATAATTATTAATTATCCTAATTCTTTTTTAATTACTAGGTTAATGCACAGTATTGTATTCAAAGCACAATAACAATTAAAATCTTATTTATTTTTTTGATACAACACAAATTAAAACTATATAATGTATTAAAAATGTAACTATTATATACATGCAGACAAACACCAAATACAGAAGTTACATCTTTGTTATTATTATTATGGATATATCAAAATTGTACTTTTTATCACCTTTTATAAATATATAAAGTTCTAACTACACTTTGGACAATAAATATATTAATTAAAAATAAATATAGTTAATTGATAACTGCTACAAATCAGATATGTGATCATAGTGTAACATGATACAAATTACTATGTAAATTCTATAATACAGGAATGAAGTTGCAACCCAAAGAAATTATTTTTTCACTAAGTTAATAAGTCATATCTACTAAGTGAAAATTGGATCTCATTGAATAGTAGTTAGATCATCGAAATCAGTCCAGTAGATGATGAGATACCTTCAAAAAATGATTGGTCAACTATATAAAATTTCATGTAAACAAACCTATTGTTTACATATGTTAGCCAATCATTTTTTAAAGATATCTCAGCATCTATTGGGCTGATTTCGATATTTAACTATTGTTAGACTCATCTTGATGAGCTCTACAATTTTTACTTAGTAGACATGACTCATTAACTTAGTAAAAAAACTTTCCTTGGGTGAGCAGCTTCATTCCTACATTTTAGGATTTACATATCAAAATATAGTAAGGACCTATATCACGTTTCACTATGATCATACTACTAATTTGTGACAGATCATCAATTAAATATTTTTAATAAAAAAATATCATACATGTCCCAATAATTTAAATACATTTATTATATTTGAAATAATTCATTTTAAAGAAAAAAAAACAACAAATCCTATAATAAACAAAATCAGCATTTTAATATAAATTTCTAATATAAATTGGCTATTTTATATGCAAAGTTATTTTTAACCAAGTAAATCTTTTTTAATTTCTAATCAACATCATAGAGTTTATTAAAGGTAAAACCATACTTAATTTTGCTTCTTAAATTAGAATTTCTTAAAATAATATTAAATTTGCATGGAGTATATCTAATTTACCTAGAATTATATCTAATTTTTCCGGAATATAAAGTTAATTTTGCCTTGAGTTTTATATAAATTTGCTTGAAGTTACATATTAATTTTTGCTTAGTATTAAATTTAATTTTGCAATTATTTAAATTTGCTTAAATTTATCTTTTAACTTTGCCTAAAATTATGCATTTATCATAAAGTGCACCTATCATATGGTTTATTATGATTTTTTTTAGATTTTTCTAAGGTTGAATATAAAAATTTTTAACACAAAATTTACATGTTACATGTTAGCTTTAGTATTTATACATAGGTGTAAAACACCATAGGTGTATTTTAGTAAAAGTCAAATTATATTTTAAATTTGCCTAGAATTATACTTAATTTTCCTGAGATTATATTTTACTTTTGCTAATTTTGCTTGGAATTTAACTTTTGGAATTAAAATTTTCAGGGATTGAAAAGTTACAAATAAGGTTGGGCAATTTATATAAGTTATTTTAACTAATGTAATTTTAATTTCAAATTGCATAACTTACATGTAACTTATGTAAGTTAAAAATTTTTATTTATTTCTTATCCTAGTATAATTCGGATATTACTTGAAAAAATAGCTTGGCATTTCTCGTAATGCGTGTTTATTGATTGTTCATCTCAGAAAAAAACGTAATTTCACATTATTAAAAAATTAGTCTTAATGCTAGTCAAGTTTATCATAATTCAAGCCAGCATTAAATCTATATATTTGTAACTTACATAAAAGACATTACAATGTATCTCAACTCTAGTTACGCAATAATGTGCCAAAAAATTGTAAATCTGGTACTTTATAATGAGTTAATCTACTGTAACTTACATATTGTTAGATTGTAACTTTCATACCATATTTTTAAAATTATGTTTTAATTTTGCCTGAAATTACATTTAATTTTGGTTCTTAAATTTGCCTGGAATTATTCTAATTTTCTTGAAATTATAGTTTAATTTTGCTTAGAGTTATACCTAATTTTGCCCGGAATTATATTTAAATTTGCTTGAAGTTATGCATTAATTTTGACCTGGAAAATCTAACAAATACAAAATTTAACAAATAATTACTAAAACAGGAACAAGAGTTACTAAGACGAAATGTATTCCGTATCTTATTCGTTTTCATGATTGTTTTTAATACCTTAGTCATTGATGGCTATTAATCCTTTTCTAAGAGTTTGATAAACTTGTATAGTAACTAATATATTTGGTAAACATAATAATTTTGGATATCTATTAAATTTAAAGCCTATTGTCATTCCACTACATATTATTGACTTCTTTAGAACATATCATCCTTTTCCAGATTTTCTAGCTGCTATTATTTTAATAAGCTTTAATTTGTTGTAAATATTTCAACTATTGTAATTGATTCTCGTTTACATTAGTTTTTACAACGATTTGCCTCCTCTTGAGGTTATTATTAACGTTCTTTAAAATGTTACCATTTCACTTGAAGTCCAAGATTTGTTTTTACAATTTCTTTAAATAGTTAAATTAAAAAAAGTAATCTGGTCTTTTTTTTTAAATGTAGGTTATTATGACGTATACGCATAAACGTCAGAGCATATTAATTGATTAGTGTTATGATTATCAAATAATATAAAATACAAATGTGTTGCTGTTGGTGCTGCTAAATTTTAGGGTTGGGATGCAGTTTTAGTATTTTTGTTTTTATATAATATATATTAGATATAAGTTGCCAATTTTAGTTTTCATAAGATTTTGGGGGACTTGAACATTTTTACTTAGAGTAACCGATCCCGTTTACTTAGTACGTTTTTGAGTAATAGGAACCTATGGTGTTAAACACCTATGGTGCAGAATAGTAGTGTTGTTAATTAATTAGTGTTCATATTGTTATTGCCAAGGAATTGGAGTTGAAAAGGATAAACATAAGGCATTCATTTATGATAAAAATCTGCAGAGATGGGTAACGCTAATGGGATATTTGGTGTTGGAGTTTGTTAGAAAAGGATGAACATAAGGCATTTGTCTATTGTCAAAATCTGCAGAGATGGGGAATGCCATTGGAATAAACAATGTTGGATGTTGTTATCATGGTTGAAAGTGATAAATATAAGGCATTCATTTATTATCATAAATCTGCTGCTATGGGGACGTTGATGGAACTTATAATGTTGGAGTTTGCTATGAAAAAGGAATTGGAGCTGAAAAAAGATGAACTAAGTTTTGCCACATTATTAAATTAAATAGCAAGAATTATAATGGCAAAAATTTATTACTGTAATTCAATCAGTAATTCTACTAGTGATCGTAGTTTATTGTCAAAAGTATTGAGACTGCGGACGTACTATAGAAATTGAAGCACATTTTGCAAATATTTGTCCTGATACTCTTAAAGATATAAATGAGTATTGGCAAAAGTTAAGATTACTAATTACAAACGAACAAAAAGCTATATCTAATTGATAAATGCTTTTTATTGTACGTAGTTTTATAAATTACTGACTTATAGCACATAGTCATCAATACTATCACCTTTAAAAAATGCAAAAACTTATTAAAAATATACAAAAATATAATTAATTTTGATTTTATCTTTTATAATAATAAAATTAATTTAATTAAGATTGCAGCGCTAGTCATTACCTGTTCAATATATAGTATAATGTAAAGCGCGAACTATATATTGCAGGATTATGTTCATAAGATAACAACAAAGTTTTTTTTTATTATTGGATATAACGAATGTCTCATAGATCAAATTTTTGGTAGAACAAAAAATTTACGCCAAAATATTTATCCGCTATGTAGATAATTTCCATTCTATTTTTAGATCTTCATTTCCATTCTATTTTTAGACCATTCTATTTTTAGATCTTCAAAAATTTTTCTCACGATCAAAATCGTTAGTTGAAAAATCGACTAGTTGACAACTTCTCAATTAATCGATTTAAAAAATTTTAAACTAATCGATTAATCATCAAACTAGTTCAATTCAGAGATCTTCCTTCTGGCCCTAAATTTGATTTGCTAATCATCAGATATATTCATGTGATATAAAATTCGATTAGTTCAGTAGTTGCAACTATTACTGTATTAGTTGACAACTAATCAATTAGCAAAATTTTTATCAACTCAGAACACTAATCTGAACTTCCGTAGCTCATTTTAATATTAAGTTAACGGTTTAATATTTTACAAAATGAGCTTTGTATTTCATTTTGGTTTTGGGATCCTGGAACCTCATTTTTAAAGCAAAGAACCAATTTTCCCGCCAAATTTGGTTCGAAAATCCGGACTTCAAGTTAACCAGTTATAAAAATTTGTACAAAATGATCTTTGTATCTCACAAATTAAAATTTAACAAAAATCTCATTTTTGATTTGGGGATTCGGAACCTCATTTTCAAGGCAAAGACCCCATCTCTTTTTCGAATCGCGTGGGTAGCTTAGTCGACGGTTCATTTGAATTATGAGCAGTATCGAGCAGTCATCCCCCGCTTCTAAAAACAATCATCCAATCAATCCGGTGTAGTGTTGGCATTTGGATCATGTCCAATAAAAATTTTATACGGACTTGGACAAATATAGACATGGACTAATCCAAATAGTGTCCTTTGACAGAATTTTACGGAAATTTATCCTAATTTGACTTTAACTTTTCTTATTCTATCGAAATATTTCGGAGTAGCAAGCTCACATGTTTGATTTGGACTAAGTGCCTTATGCCCAATAGAAACATGGACAATTCCATAAATGTCCATGTTCAATGGCCATGTCCGTATTTTGCCAATACTGATCCGGTGATACAAACGGATTAATCCGAATCCAGTCAAAATTCGGATGGTCGCCGGTTTTGACCGTACATCTTATATATATATGCGTGGAAAAAATTTTCTTCATAAAATTAAAATTCAAATTCATCGAAATTAAAGATGTCGGAAAAAAATAATTATACGTTGAGTGAAAAAGAAAAAGCTCTTGCAGGACTTCCTTACTTATCTAATACTGAAGAACTTGTTAATGACCGACTTAAAACTAGAGAAATGCTTTATGAATTTAATAATTCTAAACCAGTTCGTCGTGATACTATTGAATATCGTGAAGGCAGGGAAAAAATTATTCGTCAATTATTTGGTAGTGCTGGTAAAGATGTTGAAGTCGAACCACCATTCTATTGTGATTATGTATGTAAACTTTGCCACATTCACCAAATAGACAAATAGATTAACCGATATTAATTCTTTACTGTAGGGTTATAATATTCATGTTGGAGATAATTTTTATTGTAATTTTAACTGTACAATATTGGACGGTAATAAAGTTGAAATTGGTGATCGTGTTATGTTTGGACCAAATGTTTCACTTTATCCTGCAACTCATCCTTTACAACCTGAAGAAAGAGCAAAAGGCCCTGAATTTGCACTTCCTATAAAGGTATTAAAGTTACTCTGACATTGTTTTTGAAATAACGGTTTAATTTTTATTTTTTATTAGATTGGAAATGATGTATGGATTGGCGGTGGTGCCATTATTTTTCCTGGAATTACCATTGGGGATGGGGTAAGTGTTTATATTTTCCTTTCAATATGGGGTAGAATTTACTAATTTCTTTAATTTATATGGGGTTAGGTAACTGTTGGTGCAGGATCTGTGGTATGATATTTAAAATAACGAATTGAAGCAAATTATCTTTTGTTAAAGAAATTAATAAAATTTATCCTTTTTAGGTTACTAAAAACGTTCCATCATATGTAGTTGTTGCTGGTAACCCTGCTAAAATTATTAGGCATTTAGAAAAGAAAGGGGAAGATTGATTCAATATTTCGGTTATATTTATACAAGCGATGATTATGTTTCGTATAATTCTTTTCTATATTAAATAAAATCTATATAAAAGTTTTATTTTGAGCAAAAAAGTTGATCGAAGTCAGCTCTTATATTTTATTTGCAAAAAAAAATCACAGGAATATACTTGCCGTCGAAATTCATGAATTATACTATTTTCTTTTATTTAATAAATCGTTTTTTGAATTAAGATACAAATTGACTGAGTTAAGCATAATATTTATCATATTATAATATTCATTCTGTTCTAAACTAACAAGTTTATTCTATATCAATGCTAGTTGCAAAATTTATTTAATATTTTAATCCAAGTCTATTATTTATTAAATATTTAAATTTTCAAAATATTGTTTTTATAAATAAACTTATTAATACATTTTTTTAATACATGTTTAATATAAAATTATAATAAACATATAAAAGTCAATATAGAATTTTTGTAAAATATATTAGTTAATATAATATTTTTGCAAAATATATTTGCAAATACAGTTAGCTCTAGATATAACAAACTACTTAAAATTTCTAAAATTTAATATTAGTTTAATATAATAAAAGCTATAGACACTTAAAAAAGTATATTAATTTTTTTGATCAGAACTAAGAGTTTGATATAAAAAAGGTTGACTGTACTATTTTTTAATATAATATTCTTTTGCAATATATATTTTGTTAATATCTTTTATATTTAATATATGCTACCGTATTTTCGCGTAATAACGCACACCTGTGCGAATTTTGAGCACCTATGCGTTGTTTCGGGACGCACATGTGCGATATTTCGGATCAATATTATCAATATTTAATAGACATGTGCGCTATACTTATATTTATCGTGCAAATTCTTAGGGGTGCGTTATTTTGGACACACATGTGCGTTATTTTGAATCAAATAGGCGACTTTTCGCAATTTCGAAATAACACACATGTGCGTTATTACGCGAAAATACGGAGTATTCTATAAATAATTAATTTTAAATTATAAAATTTTATTTCTTTGTTTAGTAATTAAAATCTGTAATTATTAGTTATTTTTAATAAATTAAAAATTTTTGATAATAAAAATCCAAGTACTATTTTTTAATAATACTGTATGTAATTTATTTACTTACTATTTACTTGCAAACCTATTTTAAATTAAAGTAATATTAAATAAAAACCATATATTCTATAAGTTAGTAAAATTTGCAAATACTAGTTTTAATCCGATATATATAATGCAAGTTATTTTAGTCAAATTTTGATCTAATTAAAAATACAAAAAATTACTAAAACTTATTATAGCTACAGTTATAGCATGTTATATGATTATTTTTGCACTTTTAAATCCAGAATTACTCAGTTTTAAAGTTGCATTTTTGGTTTTATACAATTATATTGCATAGTTGCTTATTAATTTTAACAAAATAGCTATAACAATAGAAATAAAGAAGATTTATTAGAGAAATTTGCTTAACAGCATTAATTAGTAAATAATCTGTATCATCCATTGCCGAGTTAAAATTAATCTACCAGGTAGCTATCCCAGTAGCACCATGAAAGATACACCAATCAGAATGAAAATCCTTTTAAAATTTTGAAGTTTGTTATAAGTTCTTGCGATGGTTTCCCATAACTACTTGATTAAGTTCGATAAATTTTTTTGTCTTAATTCTATAGTTTCATAGAATCAAAATAAGACAATTTATTGAATTTAGTTTGATGGTTGTCGAGAAAAATTTTAAAAAAATTTGAATATCTTAAGAAAAAAGCAAATCGAGCAAACTTTCCTTATTTTTTGTTTAACCCATTTTAATTCTATAGATTGTAGAATTAAAATAAAAAATTTTAATCAAATATGAATGAATGTTGTCGAGAAGCATTTATTAGAAAAAATAATTTTACTGCAGCATTTTTTTACGGGAGTTAAATGGTCATCGAGATATTTTAAAGTTTTAAAAATTTTTTATAAAAAGAAAATTTATAATAAGTTTTTATATAAAAATTTTAAGTAAAGTTTTTCAATAAAATTCAATAAAAAAATTTTTTTTTGACTCTATGAAACTATAGAATTAAAACAAAAAAATTTGTATCGAATTTAATCAAGCAATTATTGAGAAGCCATCGTTAGAACTTTTTTAAAAAAAAAAAACTTCAAGGATTTTCATCTCGATTGGTGTATGTAACTTTAATGGTGCTACTGGGTAACTTACGAAGGTTTTACGAATAGACAAAATAATTTTTTATAAGTAAAATGTAAAACTTCTTTATTTTTAGTGACGGCAGCTAATGTATTTTACTTTTAGAGATATGATAACCTAAAATTTATAAATATAGGACTATAGGAGTTTTAATGAGCCAATTGTGTATAAAAAATTAACTATTCAATATTATATTTTTTAAAGACTTATCACTCGGTCAAAACCATATTTTGAATCAATAGACTTTATTCATGACGTGTAAGACGAAATCCAAATCAGAGTTACAATCAATATGGCCATATATTAATAAGATACATTTTCGTATGAAATTTCATAAAATAAAGAAATAAGTCTTTTTATAAAAAAATAAGTAATGTAATTCATTTCGCATGTTACTACAAAGGGGTTTTCTCGTTAATTATTTGCTTATTTGATTGGAATTCTTAGCATTAGTTTTTTTTCATGAGTATAAAAGTTAACTATTTGGACAAAAGCTCTTTTGCAGTAAAATGCAAAGAATTTTGATACCATTTTCTTTGTTTCAATAATTGTCCACAAAGATTGGAAAACGAAAGTAGTAATTTGTCTGAATATTCACATTAAAATATTGTTTATAAAATATTGAAACAAAGAAATAGAGTTTAATACACGCAAATTTGGTTAATATAATTCATATAATTTAAGTAATGATACAGTCAGACCTCTCTAAGTGCACACCCTTGGAACCAAAGGGCATATGGAGAATAATAAGAAAAGGGAGGTCATGTATATAATTGGGCCAGCACTTGTGCGTGCATTTAGAGAGTGGTGCACTTATAGAGTGTGCACTTAGAAAGGTCTGACTGTATTAGCAAATATGCACGCAAAAATTTACGCCTCATTATGAAATACTGTATAACACGGTTATTTGTCGAAAACATTTATGGCACGTCATTAATAAGGCATATATGATATTTAACCAAATAATTAATTTTTTGCCGGATAAAAATTTTTATAACATTACAAAATCTATATAAAACGGTCATTTATATAGAACTTTATAACAAAAACATGGTAAATAATACGTATAAGTTAATAATACATACTTTACTAATCTATTCTGCCAAATTAACCATTTGGTCAAAAGACCATATAGACTTTGATAGTGACGCATAAGACTCCATTCTTTGTTTCAGCAATATTAATTGTGAAAATAATATTTATTAGTCACGGCCAAAAATCAGTTCTACAGCGAAAATTGGTGCCAGTATTGTGCAATAGGACCTGATCAAATGTTTCTGCGAACAACAATTTATCTTAAAGATTTACGCATTTGTCATATTTATTATAATCAAATGATAAATTTAATAGAAAACCTTAGTAAAAACAACACACTAAACTATTTGGGATTCGCAAATGAAAAGTTTGGATATGAAGGAGGAAGAGAGTTAGCAAAGATACTTTGTAATTATACTACTTTGACCTACTTATTTATTGGTAATAATCAGTGGTGACACTAACAGAGGCTCTGTAACAATGCTACTTTAACCCGTTTAAATCTTTGAAATAATCAACTTGGTCCTGAAGGTGGAAAAGCACTAGAAAATGCTCTTTGTAAGAATTCCACTTTGACTTATCTGAATATTGGAAATAATCAAATTGGTTCAGAGGGAGGAATAGTGTTGTCTGAGACTCTTTTTAAAAATAATACTCAGACTCACTTATCTCTTTATAATAATAAACTCAGCTGTGTAGATGGAGAAATATTAGCGAAAGTGCTGTACGAAAACACTGCTTTGACTTGCTTAAATGTTTGTAGTAATTAACTTGGTTATGTTGGAGGAAAAGCATTCACACAAGTTCTTCATAAAAATGCCACTTTAATTTCTTTGGATTTTTGTGATAATTACAGTTATATGTTTCCAGACACTGCAGGTCATGCATTTGTGAACGCTCTTTGTGAAAATAAATATATTTATGCATTTATAAATAACAATTTACATGATTCACTTTTAACTGTAATTGATGATTTGCTAAAAATAATAGAAGGCGTAAAAATGAGTATTACCAATTTTCAAACATCTCATTCACAGAATGCGGGCGTACTGTTCTCTTAAATATATGATATTATAATAAGCTACATTATGATATAAAATTAGTAATAGATTGTATTCAGAATAAAAGCTCAATTTTTTGTCATTATATAAAAAAATTTTTTATAACAATTTGTAAAGATTTAAATATATATATTGTTAGAGTATTAGTAAAATAATAAATTTAAAATATTTTTATATTTAATTAATAAAGCTTAATACTACAAATTCTCAATAAAAAAATAAAAAATGAATAGAATTATAAGCCAATAGAAAAAAACATAGTAAATGTGACAACCCTGATTGTATTTAAGTAAACAGTTACAGTCTAACTCCCTAAGTGCACCCTCTGTAAATGCACACCCTCTCTAAATGCACACCTTGGTTTGGTCCCAACGTCGGGACTTAGAACTAAGTGCACGCACTCTATATTCTGCACGTGCAAGTGATTCTGGGTCCCGGACCTATTGCGTGCACCTCCGTAAAAGCACGCACGTGATATTTGACCAGTCATAACGAAGGATTCTTAACAATAGCATCTCCGACAATCATTGTTAATTTTATAACAATAAAATTTGTTACTTAATAAATTTCCATTAAACTTCTCTAACGATAATAGGATGGTGTAATCCTTATAAATAAAAGGATAATGCAGTAGACACCCGTTAGAATCTCTCGCGGTAAATTTTTCCGTATTAAAAAATAAAAAAATTATACTTTTGAAATTTTAACTCGTCAAAATGTAATTAAAGAAAAAAAATATTTAAATTAACGTTATCTAAAGAATTTGGTCAACTGTCATTTAATCAACTACCATAATTTTTCAGTTTTATGACTTAATAACCGATAATCAAAAGTTCGTCAAGTATAGAACAAGAATTTTATATCGTATACAGTTAAATACGTACGTAAATTCTCGAAATAATGGGCATGGGCGTTATTTCGAATTTTGGCCCGAATTAAGCTTAATTCGGGCCAAAATTCAAAATAGCGCCCATGCGAGAATTTACGGTAATAAATATCGAAAGTGGTCAAACTAAAGTGATAAGAATGAGCGATTTGATTGGCCGGCAACACGTGATGTGTCGCGATAAAAATCCCTAAATGCACACCCTCCCTAAATGCAGCATGATGGAAATTTAATTGGACGAATTTGTATGATCTACCGTGATAATTAACCAATCAAATTACATATTTTTAAAATTCATCACTCTAATATTACTAGAAAACGAGAGAAAACTTCATATAAAAAACTTTCAAACTAACAAATCTATATATAATATTTTTCACGTATATTTAGAAAAGATTGATATGCATAAAGTAAGTAAATGTAATGTTTGTTATTAATAAATTCGAAATTTTTAAAATTTACACAATACAGCAATATATAAACCAAAAATTTAAATTTCTAGTTAACCAACCCAAAGGCTGACAATTCTAAATATTAAACCTAAATTTCTCACCACTAAAGGCCTGTACTTATTCAAACTAAACAGTTACATAGTAAGAAGTTTATTTGAATCTAACATCTTAAGCAAAAAACATCCCAATTATTTTACTTTACATTATAACTTTGCATAGTCCAATAGACAACAATATGTTTGTCTTCTAAGTAAAGTCTTAGTTTTGAGAATACATTCTAAATACCGGTAACTATCTTAGAGTATGAATAACATGCTAGCAGAAAAAAATTTTGTAGTTAAACCATAAAAGTTAGTTTAAATTGACTAAAATAACTAGTAAAAAATTCATATTTTTCTCCATTTTTGCACATAAGAAACTACCTTTTCCTATTTGTTCCATAGCGATCCGAAGTTTTAGATGACACTTCAGAACTTGAAACGTACTTGTAAAAAAATATTCACTAGTCATATGGCAACTGGGGGCAGTAAAGTACATTGGACGTTTTGTGGACATCTTGAACATTTTTTCAAATTAAAATTTTATTAATATTATCTATTTTAATTTTTTTAAAAATGGATCCAGCACCTAAACAAATATATAATTATATGTTTATTAAATTAATTCATTAATTATTTAAGCCTTGGACAGTTTTGGATAATCTTGGACATTGGACAAAAAACATAGTGTTGGACACATCCAATGACAACACTGACTAGGGGGTTACAATACTATTTAAAAAAAGAATTTTTGTACAACTTCATGTGACAAATATTATTAGGCATAATCTACACACCAAACAAATTTAATCTGATTATCTGGATCAACAACCAATTAAAACAAACTTCTATCATGCTTCTAAATGCACACTTGTCCCCGGTCTCTAGAGCATGCACTTAGGGAGGTTAGACTGTATCAATATATTGTATCAATGTTATATCAAGAATAAATTTTGCTTAACTTTTTTTGTGCGTTTACAATAAATTTTAGTGCTTATAAAGAAGTATAATTAATATAGAGGTATTTTTATATATTATAAATAATTGGTAAAGATAATTTTATATTATATTAATTTTGTAACTATAGAGAAGGTGACTATAGAGAGGTTTGACTATATATTTAAAAAATAGTTCTATTTATACATTATATAAATACAATCTTAATACTTATACTCTATATATTCTAAGCCATACTTTTAAAAAACAATATTTTTATAAATATATAAAAGCACATAGTACATATTTTACTACATATCTGTGGATTTTTGGAATTTACTATTAAAAATTCTAAAAATCTTTAACAGCGAATAACTTTTGTTTCACCAGTCTGTTTTTGATAAAACAACTAACAAAATGTTCACATTGATGAGACGGTTCTAATGAAACAAAAATCACTAAAATCCAATCACTGGATCCAGAGATCATTAACTATTTGTGGCACTTCAGGTATTTAAAAATTGGTTTTTTGCAATCTTTAAAAACCTGAAGTAATACAAATCGTTAACGATCTCTGGATCTAGTGATTGGATTTTAACAATTTTGTATTCATTAGAACCGTCTCATCAATGTGAACATTTTGATAGTTGTTTCATAAAAAATGGACTAGTAGAACAAAAGTTATTCGCTGTTAAATATTTTTGGAATTTTAAATAATAAATTCCTGAATATGATTAACTTTATAGACTGTATCCAAAAAAATAATATTTTATAAAGTACACAATTTATAAATATATTGTACATTTAAAGTATTAGCTATACTGGCCTAGACAATAAATATTTTTATTGAGTACAGTTTTTAAATTATGTTGTGTATCTGCTAGGTACACAAAATAATTAGGTACATATTATATATTTTAGAAATAAGTTATAATATTCAAATTGTACTGTACCAAAAAGGGCAATATCTGATATATGTGCAAATTTAAATCTATATACATATAGTGTCTCTATGAACCTAAACTGAACTGAACTTAGGTCAAGTTCAGGTTCAGGTTCAGGTTCAGTAATTGAACCTGAACCTGAACATTTTTTAAAACATATTCAGGTTCAGTATTGAACTTTTAGAGCTGGTTTAGGTTCAGTTCAGGTTCAGTTCATAAGTTTATGAACATGTTCAGGTTCAGTCTAGTGTTCATATAAACTAATGATTCTAGGTTTGGGCCCGGGTTTGGTCTGGTTCAGACCAGACTCAAACTCTAAATTTTATTATTAATTGAAAATCCGTTTCTGAATGAGAATCAATTTATTAATAAATGATGACGCAGATTATTACTAATTAATATCAAATAATTTTTTTAGTTCAAAGCCAACGTGACTTTATGATTACTAATATAAAAATCATTTCACATATTATAACGTACTAGATCGTGAGTAATAATGTGGACAAGTTTTAAGACGTAGCGATCAATCGATAAAAAGTTTACTTTGACGTGAAGTGGCATTTCTGGACCAAAAATAGGTGTTGATTCGCATAGATCGCAAGTTTAAGTGGGCAAATTCACAAGGTACTGACCTTTTTAAGTTTTATAAAACATTCATATACCTTCTTGTCCTTTCCTTTTTTATGTTTGACTTCAATCGAATTTATTTATATTCACTTAGTTTTTTGTTTTTTCAGATCAAATAATTTTTTTTCTTTGTTCAAACTAATTCGTTCGTAACTTTTTTTATCTTAGCTTTTTGGAGCTGAACTTTATTTAGTCGAACTACTGTATACTACCCGTCTTTATGATTACATACTACCCATTATCCAAATTAGGGTCTAACGCAGTTCTTATGGCCTGCTCCAAAAACATTTTATGGTATCGTGATATCCATCCCTGGATTGTTGAAACTTTTGGCACTTCGTCTTGCTCCAACTCACCATTATTTGCAAATTCTTTCAATCTATTATACATATCAGTAGCTGTCATCCGGTCTTTAGCGTGAATATTTCCTTGCAAGAACATTTGTTCAAGCATTTTTTTAACCGTATCTGACATTCGTTTACCTCCACCTCGATTACCATATGCTAAATTTTCACGCAATGCCCATCCTTTATTCCAAGGAAAGCCAATATATGGTGTGTTCTCTATGCAAGAACCTTCTTCTATATTTTTAAGATTTGTTGCTTAATGAGAGAATGATAAATTTATTAGCAATAATACTTACTCTCCATATCTTCATCTCTTGTATCTATAGAATTATTTTTGTGTCTTAGATTTATTTAGATAATAAAAATTATTTTATATAACAAAAGATGGTTTCATTACCTATTATTGCTATATTGTCTAATTCCATTATGGTTTGGCCCGCTGTATACATAATTTGCATAAATATTGATGTAAGTTATACATATTATATTTTTCTCACCTTGAGGTTTTGGTAAAGCCATTATCCACTTTGATTGTGGTTCAGTATATGTTGAGACTTTTGGTTCTGGACGATGAAGTTTTTCATTGCACAAGCTAGTAATTGCAACAGGAGAAAAATGTGCTGGAGTTCCGAAGTGAGGCAAGGGACTTGCCACAATATAACCTGCAAATGGACCTGCAATTGGCCATTGCCAGTAATTATGCTTAGAAATTCCGGTAATAGTTTCTACACGTGCTTTTTTTTTTTCTTTTATTTTCAACAACTAAATTTTCAGTTTTTTCTTGATTTCGATTAGGTTCAATATTTGCCAAGTGTGTGCCTGCTAAATTATGTGCAGCATCCACAATATTGGATCCCTCTATTACTTCATATCCAACACGAATGTATCGTTTAATAGCATGAGATATCTTGAAAATAAAATGTATGTATTATTATTTATTATAATTTATTCTTATTTTTGTAAATAAATAAAA
>QKWP01000040.1:557901-607985 GCA_003550325.1 Gigaspora rosea
TTAAAATTTGAAGAAAAGATGCTTAATTTTGAAATTTTTATCAAAAATTCAAAATTAAGCATCTTTGATGCAAATTTTAAGGAAAATAAAATAAAATAATATAACAATATGATGTATTTTTTGGTGCTAAACAAGTTTACTTAGATCAAGAAGTTATGATCAATTAGTAAAATTTAGAGAACATAGAAATTTGTATAATTTTATTAATAAAATTATACAAATTTCTATGATTCATTAAATTTTACTAATTGATCATAACTTCTTGATCTAAGTAAACTTGTTTATTACCAAAAAATATATCATATTGGTATATTTTATTTTATATTCTTTAATTTTGTATCAAAGATGCTTAATTTTGAATTTTTGATGAAAATTTCAAAATTAAGTATCTTTTCTTCAAATTTTAAAAAAAGTAAAATAAAATATGCTGATTTGATGTATTTTTTGGTGTTTAACAAGTTTACTTAGTACAAAAAGTTATGATAAATTAGTAAAATTTAGAGAATTATAGAAATTTGTATAATTTTATTAATAAAATTATACAAAATTTCTATAATTTTCTAAATTTTGCTAATTGATTTTAACTTTGTAATTTAGGTAAACATGTGCATATATTATGAACCTAAACATGTTCATAAACCTTGAACTGAACCTGAACTGAACTTTTTTTAAGTTCAGATTCAGGTTCATGTTCAATAATTTTAAGTTCAGGTTCGAACTTTTAGAGCAGGTTCAGGTTCAGGTTCATTGAACCTGAACCTGAACCTCTATTGAACTGAACTGAACTTCGGAACCCAATATACATATATATACTGCATCTATAGTACTAATTCAATCTATATCACTAGCTATAATTTGTAATACTATAATTTTGTAATGATATAATTTCATAATAAAATAATGTTGTAATATGATATTATTATAATAAAATGCACATTTACTTCAAAAAGAACCAGAAAATCTTGACTATATTCGAACACTACTATAAATTTAAAAAATGTGATCAACTTATTATAGATTCAAATTATTATAAAGTTGTGTTAAGTTTCCAACTTTATATAATTTCAAAAAAATTAGTTACCACTTATAAATAAATTCAAATATATAGGTAATATAAAAAGGATCTAGTTATAATATGTTTTGTTTTATTATAGATTTTTTATTTATCATATAGCTTGAATTTTTTAAATTGAGTACTGTATGTACATCTAAAAATACCTTTTTTATAACCTTATTTATGTACAGTATATTGTAGTATGATTATAAATTTGAAAAAAATAAAACTTCTAAGAGGCAAATCACAGATAAAGGGTATAAAATAATTGACATTTTATGGTAGGTATTTGATATTAAAAATTACTATTAGAAGAAATAGCAACCATTTTTCTCATTGCATTTGGCAAATAGTAAAAAAATGTACAATACAACAAGTAAATATTTAACAAATAGCTTCAGCAACCTAGTTGAATACTATGCAACAATATTTTTTTAAACAAAACCAAAAACTGAATCAAATATTAAGTATCAATTTTATTAATTATTCTTTGCTCTTTTTTTTATTCAAATAGAAACTAATGCTTTCTCTTTTTTTGTAAGTTATTATTTATTGAAATGATCAAAATATAAAATAGGAATATAAAATAGTATTAAAAACTTGGATTTGGCAATCTATATGAAAAACTTGAAACAGAAATAAAATGCAAATACCAGTTTCTATTATGTTTTGGATTTGACTTTTTTGTTTTAAATCAGAACTAATAATTTCTTCTCTTTGTAGGCCTGTGTATTATTAAACAATAGAACATGAAAAATGAGTATTTAAAAATTCAGATTTGGGTGACCAGAAGAAAAACTAGAGACTGAACAAACAATAAGTATCTAGCTTCAATTTTTTTCTGGGATCATTTTCTTTTTTTCAAATAAAAACTACTTTACTTAGTTGGAGTAGTTGAAAGATAAAATAGACATCTGAAGATTTAGATATATAGCTTGAACAAAAATCACAAATAAAGATTGAATTGCTTAAAATCTTTAACTATTTAACCATATTAACTATATTAACTATTTAATTTAGCTAGTAGTTTTGGCCAGTAACCAATATAGTTCAACTCAAAATAACAAACTATTTTTTGTGTGGTTAAACAAGACTATAGTATTAGTTTAATTCTCTTTGATATTGGTTTGATTTTCTTTCTTTTGAGTAAGTACTAAAAATTTCTTGTCTTTATAAGCTTTATTTTTAACTAAAATACAAGCTTGACAATAGCAGTTTGAATGCAAGTAAAAACTAATTTCAAAAGTTTTTTTTCTTTTTTACTATCATTTTTCCATCATTTTATTTTTCTGTAGATTTTTGTAAACATGAAATAGAACCAGTTCTTTTGTAGAGTACTTTCATTAGAATAGTAGTTGGGTCAATATGGCAAGGTTTTTTTTTATAATAATGTCATTAATATAGTTATCTAATATTTTCTTGTTGTCTGAAGAACATTACGGTAGAGTCATAGTGACCTGTTTGTGTGTGTGTTTGCAAGTTATGACTTTTTATTGGCTAGATCATGTGTAACATAAAAAACAACAATCAAAACAATCCAACTGATACTTATTGGCTAATATTTGGCCTTCAGACCCTAAATGGTTACTATTTTCCTATTGTAATAAAATAAATTCTTCAGAGAATAGTAGACTGAAACTAGACATTAGATCGATATAGTGACTAGAGTTTCAGGCCAGCATAAGCTGTAATTTTTTTTAAACAAACATACTGTATTTATCATTTCAAATGTGAGTACCCCATATTATATACTCTCTACCAGTTTTAAGAGAAGAACATTAATTTATACCCAGGTATATAAGTATAGTATATATAGTAAAATATATTGTTAATATAGTATAAAAGTACCTAAATACAAAAATTGAGATATATAAATATCCAGATACTCACATTTGAAGTTCTTTTACTAATACAAAGCCTAGGTGCTTTTTAAAATATAAGGTTTACAAGAATATTATAAAAGGCACATAAATATATAATATTAGTTTTTTTTTTTTTTAATAAATAATTTCAATTATATAATAAATTTTATAGCTTTTTATAATTATATTTTGTATATTTGTATTTTACTTATTTTTTATTAAAATAAAAAATAAATATTATATTATTTATGTATACTATATTATAGCTATTTTTATATATAATTTTTAAGGGAATTTCTAAGTATCTCTGGCCAGAGATATATAACTTATATATCTCTGGCTATGGACCAATCAAATAATGCAAATATCATGTGACAAAGATTCGATCAAATGACCCAATCTTAACAATATCTCTGAGCTAAAAAACTGGATCGGCTTTGGAAACATGTACGCACATACGTACATACGTCATACATGTACATATCAGATATCAGATATGTATATCATATATACATACTTCATATGTGTGTGTTACCAAAGAATTTAGAAAATTCTTCTGTTTACAACCTGTCAAAAAAAAATTTTATCTGTATCAATATCCATTAGTAAAAGAAATTAGAAGAAAGGACAGTCGCCTCTTTTTAATTAAACCTATAAACCTAGACATATAAACACTTAATGAACTCAGTATAAGCTCAATGTTAGAAATCAAATTAGAAGTAAGCTGTGGAGATTGTAACATGCAGTTTAAAAAAAAACAAACCAAATTTTTCTTTTTAACGTGCAGTTTAAACAAAAAAATTATTTAATCTTTCAAACCTTTGAACCTATTTACTTAATAAGAACCATAAGTTCAATAGAGTGTTGCTATATAAAGCTCTTTAAAATCTGTTAGGATTGAAAAAAGTTGTTATAATTATGGCCAGTATGCAACAAGAAGTGGTGTCACAAGTGCGACTTACTTATGGTAGAGTTTTGGTCGTTAAAGATTTTATATTGTATTTGTGTGAAAAACTAATAGCGTTTCTAATACTTTAAGATAATCCGAACCAATCTACAAATACAATAATCCTGGAGAAGGAATTGGCGTTGAGAAAAATGGGTTAATATATTATTAAGAATCGGCTATGACAGGGAATGTTAATAAGATATATAATCTTGGATGTTTCTATGAAGAAGGAATTGGTGTTGAGGAAGATACAGATAAAAACTATAATTCTAAAACCTCACTAGAGAATTTATTTGAATCTGAAACTGTATTAGAACCCAAGACCTCTTTGGAACCCGAAACCCTATCAGAACCCAAGGCCCTATTAGAACCCGAGACTCTATTAGAACCTGGGACTCCATCAGAACCCAAGACTCCATCAGAACCTGAGACTCTATCAGAACCCAGAACCCAATTGGAACCCAAAACTTTGTCAGAATTAAGTAACTCACTTTTTCAGTATAATCAGGGTTACGTCTCTCTTGAAGCTTCAAATATGTCACCGATTAGTATGCTGAAGCAAATGGATTTAAAGTGATTTTCTTAAAGGGCAACAATAGTAGGAGTGGCTTGTGTTACACTCAAGTATTTGCTTGCGATCGCTCTGGTGTGTTCAAACCTAAACATAAAAATCCTAATAAAAAAAGCAGGAAAAGAGAATCAAAAAAATGTAATAGCCCCTGGTTTGTTCGATTTAATTATAACCCAGATGATAAAAAATATTATATATTACAAAGTAACATTCGTCATAATCACTCACTTATTCTGCCTCAACTCATGTGTATTTCGCCTACCAACTATGAAATACCAGCCTTTATTAAGGAGGAAATTTTTACTGCGAGAAAAGCTAGAATTTCAATACTACAAATCCAGTCTCTTCTTACAATAAAATATGGATCAGTTGTAAGGAAGTGGATTATAAAGGATGTGTATAATTTGATCGATACTGATCGCATGTCGCGTTGTGAATTTCAGGCTCATGACTTTCTTTTCCTCCTTCAACAAAAATGAAATGACAACCCAGAATTTTCTTACGAATTCAAATTGGACAATAATAATCAATTAAAACATATAATCTGGGTGTATGCATTACAAAAGCAGCAATTTATGCGTTTTCACGACATGATTATGTATGATAATACTTATAAGTGCAACTATTTTTCGATGACTTTAAAGCTTTTACGGGTGTCACCAACAATGGTCTTTTTTATTGCGCTACTAGCGCATTACTTCAGGATGAAATGACTGCAAGTTTTGAGTGGCTTTTTAAGTCTTTTATTCGTATTTTCGGCACTGCACCCTATACTATTCTAATGGACAATGACCTTGCGATGTCCTATGCTATTCATTCAGTCTTTACCAATAAGCATAGTACCAAACATGGCCTTTGTATTTGGTACATGTTAAAAAATATAAGGTCTAATATGACCTCTAGGCTTGGAACAAAATATAATGTGTTTCATACGGATCTTATGAAGTGCCTAAATAATTATATTGATAAAGATGAGTTTAAAGAGTGATAGAATCATTTAATGGAAAATAAAGACTATGCTGTTGCAAAGTCGTACTTAGAAGTTCTTAGTAGGTGGTGTGAAAGGTGGGCCCCTGCATACTTAAAAGATTTTTTTTGCCGATATGTCATCGATACAGAGAGGAGAATCAATGAACAGCATGTTAAAAGGTTTTGTTGACTGTAAAACAAGGCTTCCAGAATTTCTAGCAGCCTTCGAACATGCGCTTGATCTTCGTGAAGAGGCTAAGCATGTATTTGCATATAAAGAGCTTGTTTATCCTATCCCTCTAACTTTTCCGAACCCTATTGAAAACCAGGCTGCTAGTTGCCTAACACGTTATGCTTGAAAAAAATTTGAGGACGAGTGGAATGCTAAAGACGCATACATGTGCGAAGAAACAACAAATGATAATGCAGTGCTTCAATTCAAGTTATCACGTCATGAAAGACAAATATTATACGTTTGGTTCAATACGATGGCTGTGTACTTTCTTGTTGCTGTTATAATCTCGAATTTTCCAGGATAGTTTGTCGTTATTCTCTCGCAGTTGCAGTTCGTATATCCTTTACGTGTCTCGATCCAGTTCATTTTCAAAAACATTGGCAAAAAGATCTGTTCAAGTTTGAGCTTGCAAAAGAATATGTTAATTTTTATAGCCATTCATAATCGCAAGCCCAAGAAACTTTAATATCATATAAATCATTTAGTGAAGATGATTCTCGAATCCGGTTTATGCGTATTCATTGACTATCAGGAGAAATTGCAAGCAAAATATCAATGGACCCTGATAAATGTGCAGATTTCATATCGTACCTTGAGAAGTATTTAGAGGCACTATATGCCCCTGACAATTATTTTGTTTCAACTCACGAGAATACTTTAGCATCCTCAGAACCTTCAACAATCAACAACCCTATAAAGAGCAAGGCTGTTGGACGACCTAAAAAAGAAAGAATTAGGTGTGAAAAGGAAAATGCGCCCCCTGTGAAGAAAAAATGAGGCTGACCAAGAAAGAATCTTGAAATAGTTCTGACCCAGAATCAAAGTGAGAATGCTAACCTAAGCCAGTTACGAAAACGTGTTCGTACCTAAGGTAAATTTTTCTACATCATAATCTTAATTTATTTATGAGATGAAAGATAATTGGCTTTGCTTACACTTTGTAAATGTCGATTGATAAGATTTCAAAAACTGATTTCTGAATACAAAATAGTACAATGATATTTGGCAAAGTATTTAGATAATTTTTGTCTCTTTTACCATTAGTATTACTTTTTAAGTGTGATAAAGAAATAAAAATTTGGAACTATGTTATCGACTATGTTGTCAAATGGGAAATTGCACAAAATTCTGACATATCATTTGAATATAAAATTGTCTCATATTCAAAACTGTTTATCTCGCATTTATTATCCTCAAAATGAGATATTACAATATATTTGGTGCTTTTTAGATGGTGTATAGATTTTTTTTATTGAAAACAGCTGTTTTTATAACGTAACCCTATCTTAATCACTTATGTTACTACGGCGTGTAAGTACAGTAACAGCAAGAAGTTTTTCATTATTAGAAAGCTGGTACAAAACCAACATAGCCCTATTATTATCACAATATTTGGCATGATAATAGAATTTTTTACAACTTATTGTAGGAATCACAATCATTCCAATAAAACTAACATGACCTTGTCTAAGTCCCTTATGTTATCGCAATAGTTGGTAAGTACAGTAGCAAAATCTTCTTACAGAAATACATTATAGAAATTACGATTATTCAAACACAATCTCATTTAAATCTCTTATGTAACAAACTAGTTGGCAAGTACATATGGAAACAGATTTTTTTATAGCAAATTCTCATAGAAATCATAATCGTTCTAATAAACAAAATTTTTACAGAAAATTGATATAGATATCATGATTATTTTAATACAAACTATCGTAATTCTATCTAAATTACCTATATTACTATAACAATGCCGGTAAGTACAGGAAGAGCTTTGAAAAAACTTGATGGTCGAAGTAGGAGGCTTTTGCAAAAACTTGTCGAAGACACAATGGGTAGGAGATGTTGGCTGGAGTAACAATTTTTTGATCATTCCAATACAAAGCTATCTACTAAATAGTTTATATAATCACAATAATTAGTAAGTACAGTGAGTAGACAAGTATTTAACTATAAAAATCATATTTATTCCAATGCAAAACTAATATAACCCTCAACTTATATTGGCACAATAGTCGGCGAATACAAAACATAACTCTGTTCAAATTACTTGTTATCACAAGTATGGTAACAAAATTGTTTATAGCAAATTGCTATAGAAATCATGATTATTCTAATACGAAACTAGTATAGTATAATCATATTTAAGTTTGAAATTTTTCTTCATGCTAGATTATCCCTTAGATTGTAGTAGAACACAGGCAAATTTGCCTGCGTTTTTGCACTTTTTTAGCTCTGATTTACTTTTTTAAAATACTAAAATAATTAAATAAAACTTTGTACAATTATATTTGAAAATAAGGATTACTTTTTTGCAAAATTAGTTTTTATATTATAAGAAAATAAATTATAGTTACATATAAGCTGAAAATAGATAATTTTAAGAAAAAATTTTTTTAAAAAATTTTATTGAATTTTTCTGCGATCTTATTTAGTTTTAGTTTTAGAACTATAGTTCTTAAGACAATATTGTAGTTTATATAAAGGATGACAACTTTCATTATTGCAATTTTAATGATTTACTTGTAAAAATTAAGACTTGTATTAGAAGTAAAGATTTTTTTTATAGACGAGAACATATAAAATTTGAAAAAATCTAAAGAAAAATTTTAATAGTAAAAATGCCAATACAAGAACTTTAAACATTTATTATATTAAAGTTTCTAATGATTTTAAAAAAATTTTATAACAAAGTTACTAAAACAAAACTTAAAAAATATTTTTTACTTAGAAAAGATATGGCTAAAATCAATATTTAAAATTTTATTAAAAATTTTAAAATACGCAGGCAAATTTGCCTGTGTTACAATCTAAGGGATAGGATAGAAAAATTTGTATTTTACTTAATTTTGCAAATTTTGATTGTACAAAATTTTTAAATAAATTATAGTTTCGATCTGATTTTCCGTATAATTACATGATTTTTTGATATTTTGATTGGCTAATAGAGATACCTAGTAGTTCTCTTTTTTTTTATTTCTTTTAAAACAGTGAACATCAAAGCTGCCAGGACTTAAGCAGTGCACTTTGCAAGAATATCATACTGACTTTCGTGAACCAAAAAGAGGCAAAGCTTAGCAGATGCACACTATCTTAGCTTATAAATTCTAGTTAAAATCAATTGGATTATAAGAAAGAAAAAAATCACTAGTCTTCTCTGGATTTTGTAAAAATTAAGGATACCACATGGCTTTTTTGAGTTTTCGATATAATAATTTTTGATTAGAAGGAAACACATTAGCAGATGCACTTTATACTTTCGTTCCTGGTTTTGCATGACATTAAAGGAAAAGAAGCACTAGCAGATATACTTTTTTACCTTTATACCTGGGTTGGTGTAATATTGTTGATACAATATCTTTAATCAGAAGAAAAAAAGTGCTAGTGGATGCATTTTATAAGAATACCACTCTGAATATTTGATACAATAACCTTGATCAGAAAGAGGAAAAGCATTAGATGTGCTTGCAAGAACACCATGCTAAGTCTTCGACTCAATAATCTTTGGTCAAAAGTAAGGAAAAGCACCAGTAGATGCACCTTGCAAAAACACTACTCTGAATCTTTAGCATAATAATATTTGACAAGAAAGGGAAAGCACCAGTAGATTCACTTTATAAGAACACAGCGTTTATATTCGATCTAATAATCTTGGATCATCATGGAAAAAGTAATAGCATACTTTGTAAAAACACTACGCTTAATTTTGACCCAATAATCTTTGAATAAAAGGAGAAAAGTGCTAGCAGATGAACTTTACAAGAACACCACTCAACATTTTCAGTACAATAATCTTTGACCAGTAAGAGAAAAGCTAGCAGGTGTATTTGTAAAAACACTACATTTCGCAAGAATACCACTCTGAATTTGCGGCACAAGAATTTTGGATCAGTAGGGAAAAAAGCAGTAGCAGATGCAAGAATGCTACTCTGAATCTTCAGCAATAACAACACGCTTATCTTCGGCCTAATAATCTTGAGCCAGTATGAAAAAAGCACTAGCAGATGTACTTTGTAAGAACATTACGCTTAATTTTTGTCTAATAATTTTTGATCATTAGGGAAATGGCACTAGCAAATGTATTTGTAAAAACACCACATTGGAAAAAGCATTAGCAGATACACTGCACAAGAATACCACTTTGAATTTGCGGCACAAGAATTTGGATCAGTAGGGAAAAAAGCATTAGCAGATGCAAGAATGCCACACTGAATCTTCAGCAATTACACCACGCTTATATTCGGCCTAATAATCTTGAATCAATATGGAAAAAGCACTAGCAGATGTACTTTGTAAGAACACCACGCTTAATTTTTACCTAAAAATCTTTGATTAACAAGAAGAAAAATGCTAGCAAATGCACTTTACAAGTCCACTTTAAATTTTTGGTACAATAATTTTTGATCAGTAGGAAAAAGCACTAGCAAATGCATTTGTGAGAACACTGCTAAGAAAAGCATTAGCAGATGCACTTCGCAAGAATACCACTCTTAATTTTTTGCACATGAATTTTGGATTAGTAGAGGAAAAGCACTAGCAGTATGCACTTTAAAAAACACAACGATTTAATAATCTTGAATCAATATGGAAAAGATGTGCATTGTAAGAATACCTACCATGCTTAATTATTGGCCTAATGCATTTTGTAAGAATACCACTCTGAATCTTCGGTACAAGAATTTTGGAGAAAGCATTAGCAGATGCAAGGATATCACTCTGAATCTTCAGCAATAATACCACGCTTATCTTCAACCTAATGATCTTAGATCAGTATAGAAAAGATATACTTTGTAAGAACATCATGCTTGATTTTGACCCAATAATTTTTGGTTAAAAAGCAGAAAAGTGCTAACAGATGCACTTTATAAAAACACCACTCTAAATTTTCGGTAAGAAAAGCATTAGCAGATATATTTGTAAGAGCACCACGTTGGAAAAAGCATTAGCAGATACATTTTGCAAGAATGCCACTCTGAATTTTTAGTACAGGAATTTGGATCAGTAGGGAAAAAGCATTAGCGGATGCAAGAATACCACTCTGAATCTTCACCACACTTATCTTTGCCTAATAATCTTTGATCAATATGGAACAAACATTAGATGTACTTTGTAAAAACATCTCACTTAATTTTGATCTGACAAAAAGGAGAAAAGTGCTAGCAGATGCACTTTACAAGAACTTCACTCTAAATTTTCGGTAAGAAAAGCATTAGCAAATGTATTCGTGACTAACACTCTTAATTTTCTGCACATAAGACTTGATTTAGTAGGGGGAAAGCACTAGTGAGTGCAAGAATATTAACTATTCTTAATTTTTTGCACAAGAATTTTGGATCAGTAGGAGGAAAGCACTAGTGATGCAAGAATATTATATGAATCTTCAGCAATAATGCCATGCTTATATTTGATCTAATAATCTTGGATCAATGTGAAAAAATTACTAGCAAATGTACTTTGTAAGAACACCTATTTCTTCCAGAAACGTGTTAGAAGTGCAATTAATCTCTTCGAGTTCAATACGAACACCACACTTAATTGTTGGCCTAATGCACTTTGCAAGAATACCATTTTGAAACTTCGGTACAAGAATTTTGATCAGTAGAGAAAAAGCATTCACAGATGCAAGAATATCACTCCGAATCTTCGGCAATAACACCATGCTTATCTTCAACCTAATAATCTTAGATTAGCATGGAAAAAGCACCAACAGATGTACTTTGTAAGAATACTACTCTTGACTTTGACCCAATAATCTTTGGTTAAAAAGGAGAAAAGTGCTAGCAGATGCACTTTACAAGAATACCACTATAAATTTTCTGTACAATAATCTTTGACCAGTAGGAGAAAGCATTAGCAGATGTATTTGTAAGAGCATCACATTGGAAAAAGCATTAGCAGATACATTTTGCAAGAATACCACTCTGAGTCTTCAGTACAGGAATTTTGGATCAGAAGAGAAAAAAGCATTAGCGGATGCAAGAATACCACTCTGAATCTTCGGTCCTCATTTAATTTTGACCTAATAAGCTTTGATAAAAAGAAAAAAAATGCTAGCAGATGCATTTTACAAGAAAACCATTCTAAACTTTCAGTACAGTAATTTTTGATCGTAGGAAAAGTACTAGCAAATGTATTCACAAGAACATCACACTAGAAAAAGCATTAGCAGATGAACTTTGCAAGAATACCACTCTTAATTTTCTGCATGAGACTTGGTACAGTAAGAGGAAAGCACTAGTTAATGCAAAATATTAACCACTCTTATTTGTCTGTACAAGAGTTTTGGATCAGTAGGAGAAAAGCACTAGTGAATACAAGAATATTAATCTGAATCTTCAGCAATAATGCCCACGCTTATATTCGATGGTGAAAGCACTAGCAGATGTGCTTTGTAAGATTATCACGCTTAACTATTGGTCTAATGCATTTTGCAAGAATACAACTCTGAATCTTCGGTACAAGAATTTTGGATCAGTAGGAGGAAAGCATTAGCAGATGCAAGAATATCACCTGAGTCTTTAGCAATAACATCACACTTATCTTCAACTTAATAATCTTAGATCAGTATGGAAAAAGCACTAACAGATGGGTTATTTCTACTAAAAAGGCCCATTTTGCAAATTTTTTGAAAAATGAGTTTTTATTAGATTCATGTAAATTTTGACATGACTAACATTTTTCAATTATAAATGAAAGGTGATTTACATAATAAAAAATGGAGATAATGTAAAAGAAAAACTACAAGAGGCTTCTAAGGCACAAGTGCATCACGAGATTATCCGATAGTCACCTGTTATTTTTAACCAATCAAAATTGTGAAATTTGCTTAATCCCAGATCAGTCTGAAAATCAAAACAAATGATTAAACTCAATTATCTCAAGATTGTTTATATTGCAAAATGGGCCTTTTTAGTAGAAATAACCCCAGATATACTTTGTAAGAACGCTGAACTTCGGCCCAATAATCTTTGGTTAAAAAGGAGAAAAGTGCTAGCAGATGCACTTTACAAGAACACCACTCTAAATTTTCAGTACAATAATCTTTGACTAGTAGGAGAAAAGCATTAGCAGATGTATTTATAAGAGCACCACATTGGAAAATGCATTAGCAGATACATTTTGCAAGAATACCATGCTGAATCTTCAGTATAGGAATTTTGGATCAGTAGGGAAAAAACATTAGCAGGTGCAAAGAATACCACTCTAAATCTTCAGCAATAATGGCACGCTTATCTTCTCCTAATAATCTTGGATCAGCATGGAAAAAGCACTAGCAGATGAATTTTTAAGAACATCTCGTTTAATTTTGGCCTAATAATCTTTGATAAAAAGGAGAAAAATGCTAGCAGATGCACTTTACAAGTAAACCACTAAGCTTTCTGTACAATAATTTTGATTAGTAGAGGAAAAGCACTAGCAAATGTATTCGTAAGAACACCACACTAGAAAATCATTAGCAGATGCATTTTGCAAGAATACACTCTTAATTTTCTGCACATGAGACTTGGTTCAGTAAGGGGAAAGCACTAGCGAATGCAAGAATATTAACTACTCTTAATTTTCTGTACAAGAATTTTGGATCAATAAGGGGAAAAGCACTAGCAAATGCAAGAATATTAATCTGAATCTTCAGCAATAAAGCCACGCTTATGTTCGATCTAATAACCTTGGGTCAATGTGGAAAAATCACTAGCAGATGTACTTTGTAAGAACATCACACTTAATTTTTGGCCTAATGCACTTTGCAAGAATACCATTCTGAACCTTTCGGTACAAGAATTTTGATTCAATAGAGGAAAAGCATTAGCAGATTCAAGAATATTACTCTGAATCTTTAGCAATAACATGCTTACCTTAAGCCTAATAATCTTTGATCAGTACAGAAAAAGCACTAGCAGATGTACTTTTTAAGAACACTATTGACCCAATAATTTTTGGTTAAAAAGAAAAAAAGTGCTAGTAGATGCACTTTACAAGAACTCACTAAATTTTCGGTATAGTAATCTTTGACTAGT
This sequence comes from Gigaspora rosea, assembly GCA_003550325.1. NCBI lineage: Eukaryota > Fungi > Glomeromycota > Glomeromycetes > Diversisporales > Gigasporaceae > Gigaspora > Gigaspora rosea. Next base: position 571,560 of record QKWP01000040.1, read on the forward strand.
AAGAGAAAAGCACTAGCAGATGTATTTGTAAAAACACTACTAGTACATTAAAAAAAGCATTAACAGATACACTGTGCAAGAATACCACTCTGAATTTGCAGTACAAGAATTTTGGATCAGTAGGAAAAAGCATTAGCAAATGAAAGAATGCCACTTTGAATCTTCGGCAATAACACAATGCTTATCTTTGGCTTAGTAATCTTGGATCAGTATGGAAAAAGCATTAGCAGATGTACTTGTAAAAACACCATGCTTAACTTTTATCTAATAATCTTTGATTAAAAAAGGAGAAAATGCTAGCAGATGTGCTTTACAAAACTACTCTAAATTTTCGGTACAATAAATTTTGATCATTAGAAAAAAAGCACTAGCAAATGTATTTGTAAGAACACCGCTTGGAAAAGCATTAGCAAAGCACTTCGCAAGAATACCACTCTTAATTTTCTGCTCATGAATTTTGAATAAGTAGGGGAAAAGCACTATCAGATGCACTTTGCAAAAACATCACGCTTCGATATAATAATCCTGGATTAAGCACTAACAGATGTACTTTGTAAGAACACATGTTTAATTTTTGGCCTAATGCACTTTGCAAGAATACCACTCTGAAGTTTTGGTACAAGAATTTTGGATCATTCATTAGCCTATGCAAGAATACCACCTTGAATTTTCGGTGCAAGAATTTTGGATTGATAGGGCAAAAACATTAGCAGATGCAAGAATACTACTCTGAATTTTCGGCAATAACAACAAGTTAACTTCAGAAAATTTGGAGAAATATTATTTATTCGTTAGGGAATATTACTTGCTAAAAGGTAAGTTGAATTCCCAAATTAGTGATGATGCTTGAAAGAAAAAAAAGTCTGAATTAAAATGCGTGAAGAAGGCTGCTCATTAAATTTAGAAGAAAGTTTTTTCTTCGTCCGCGAAGTATTAACCTCCAAAGATATGCAAAGCTGGTCAAAATCTTTCAAGCTTAAATTTTGACCCAATAATCTTTGATTAAAAAGAAAAAAAGTGCTAGCAAATGCACATTACAAGACATCACTCTAAATTTTTGGTACAATAATCTTTGATCAGTAGGGGAAAAGCAATAGCAAATATTTTTCACGCTGGGAAAAGCACTTTGCAAGAATACCATTCTTGGATCATTGGGAGGAAAAGCACTAGCGGATGAACTTTGCAAAAACATCATGCTTATCTTCGATATAATAATCTTGGATCAGTATGAAAAAGCACTAGCAGCTGTACTTTGTAGAAACGCCACGCTCAATATTTGACCTAATGCACTTTGCAAGAATACGATTCTGAATCTTTAGCACAAGAATTTGGATAAATAGGGAGAAAACATTAGCAAATACACTCTGCAAAACACTCATCTGAATCTTTGGCTCAAGAATTTTGGATCAAAAGGAAGAAAAGCATTATCAGCAGATACATTTTGCAAGAACACGATACTGAATTTTTGATACAATAATCTTTAGTTAGTAGGGGCAATATCTGGTGCTGCATACTTTATCAACAGTCATTTACCAAAAGTTCAGTATTTGATTAGTTGAAGGCATATATGTAAAATCATGTGCTAAAGCGTTATGTTATTTTATGTAACTCTTTCTCTTATTAATAAAAAATAATTTTTTAGTCTTCAATGCATATTGTAACAAGAAAGGACTAAGTACCGCACTTAATGATGTAACGAATTGCGTCGTTTTGTGTATGTTACGTGACAATTTGCCAGTTCAGGTTACACAAACATATGCGATCTGCTTAGCGTGATCACATGATCGTCAAAAAACGTGATCATATGATTTTTGTGCATCTTAATTGGTCGCTAGGCCAAAGATATATAAGTTATATATCTCTGGCCAGAGATTTCTAGTTCTTTTAAATCAAGATCTTTGAATCCCCAATTCTATTTAATATTCACAGATCTCTATTCTATTTATTATTCCTGGCAGAACAAAAGATCTACACAAAAAAGAAATATGTAGTCAATAAAAAAATGAAACCAGCAAGAAAAACAAAACAAAAAACTAGTACTTAGTACTAGTTTTAGCTTTTTTGGGTCAAGAACTCTGAATTTTTATTCAATTTAACATACTCTGGCAAAACACAAACCTATAGGAAACAGTTAGTAAATAAAAATGAAATTAGCAAGAAATACAAAAAAAACTAGTACTTATCTTAATATTAGTTCTAGCCCTTCTGAATCAAGATCTTTGGATTTATAAAGCTGATTATTATGATTTGTAAGAAATAAGATTATTATCCAGTAATCTAAAATAAAAAAAGTCAATTTAATATCTTTAAATAAATGTTTAAACGCCATAAATAATGTGTCTTTATACCAATAAAACATTATATAGAGCTTTGCTCCTGATTTGAAATTAGCATTAATAGTAAAGTTAAAATATTTTACTAGAATGCATGTTCTATACTGAGTGAAGTTGCTGGTTTAAATATTAAAAAAAATTTATTTAAATAGCTAATTGTACAGGTAATGTTCTTATTAAATTTAAAGATTGAAAGTTATTTTTTTAAAAAATATAGTATAGTTTGTTATAAGATTAAGAAAAGTTTTTAGTCATTTGCTATAATTGATTTTTGCTATACAACCATAAAATTTTTACTCTTGATCTGTAATTTACTCCTAATCTATTTAATCTTAATCTTTAATCTTAATCTTTATCATTATTACTTTTATAAAATTACTAGTGATAGTGTAATATAGTAACTTTTGTACAAAAAATTATATCACTTGACTTAACATATAAAAGAGTAAGGAATGTGTAGATAAAAAGAAAATAAACAAGAAAATAAAAAACAAAATATGAAAATATAAGATTTATAGTCAAAGGATAATATCAGTTTATTAATTATAAGATTTTTAAGCACAAATATTTTTAGAAAAAAAGATTTGTAAAAGACAAAACCTACTCTGTCTTGGGAGAAAAGGCAGTATTTAAATACCTGTAGAAACTTGGAATTTTCACAATAATGTACTAAGATAATGTTCTAATATAACGTACTAAAATAATGTACTAAGATAAAATACTAAGATAATGTACTAAAATAACGTACTATGATAATGTACTATAATAACATACTATGATAATGTACTAAAATATCATACTATCATAGGAATTATAGTAGAAATAGCCCCTTTTTACGAATAGAGAAAGGTACTTCTAATAAAACTAATACTACATATTTGGTTAGTTTGATAAAATTTGTACTATTCTTAATATTTTTATGGTATTTTTCTAATACTAATATTTAAAAATATACTAAAACTTAGTGTTCTGCAAAATGGATCCAAAGATCCAGATTTGATCCGGATCTGCTGATGGATCCAGATTGTATCCATGATTTTTAAGATTCGTCAAATTCAGATCTACATAAAGATCTGATTTAAAAGTAGTGAGTATTGGGTATATAGCTAAAAACCACTAACAACAACACTACTATCTGATCAATCCAATGCACTTTAATTGTGCATGACTTGTGAACCTTGAATTGGTAGGCAAAAAGAAGTATAGTTAATTTGATCCAGGTCTTGAAGTTCTTTTAGGGTCTTGCTGTGATGTGATCAAACAACAATAAGCTAAGTTGGCATGTCCAATTGGTTTCAAATTTTTTTACATATGTCCAATTGAAAATGGACATATGTTCAAAAAAATTAAAACCAATTGGACATGGCAACATGCATCTCTGAAGATAAGTATCTTTGGGATTTCTTGTAGATAGTTCTTCTGTTGGTTCAAATCACTCTATTCATATAATTCTTCTTCTTTATTCTAGTTGCAAGACTCTAATGCAATTGTCAATATTATTAACAATCATCATGTGATTAAGAACAATGCAGGTGATTGATCTAACAATGGAATGGATTAATTGATCGATAAATCAGGTAATTAAAGGTTTAATCAATTTAAGTTTTTGTATAAAAGGTTATTAATTTGGTCTTTATTTCTTTAACTGGGTTATACTAAATGGAGTTCAAAATGCTGGTTACAAAGTCACAACTAATAATGCAACTTCACTTAGAATAATGAATTTTCTAAGGGTGCAAGATAATTCAATAAGTAATTTATTACAATGATTTTGGGTTAAAGGAAACTTTCTTAAAGCTAACACTTCTACACTTTTTTGAAGGTTAGAACTCAACTTGAGAAATATGCTTTATTGAAGTAAAAAGGGGGTCTTGTATACTAGCAAGTGTTATTTCTAGTAATTATCCCAAAAGATACTTGAATTAATAATAACGCCTCTTGATACATGAAATTCGTAATAAAGTCCAAATCCTGTGATCTTACATTAGTGTCTTGTGACATAATCTGAATTCGTATTATTTCACCGACAATCACTTTACAGACATAACACTAACCGACAAGATTTTTTAACTGACAAATAACTCGCCGACACTCGATTTGCCGACTGCATGTTTTCACCGACACATTGATTTTACCGACACACACTTCACCGACAGTTAATTTTATGACAAAATCAACTTACTAACAAGTTCATTTTACCGAAAATAGAATTTACCGACAAGATTATTCTACCGACAATACAATTCACCGACAAACAATTCGCTGACAAACAATTCGCCAGATGCCTTAAGTATCACGGTTGATGCTGAAGTTATAGGATCTCGATTTGAAACTATAAGCCCTGCTAAAATCCACATATACTCTATAAATATGAAATCTATACCCAAACCCTACCCTAACCCTATAAGACAAAGACGAAAAAAAACATTCAAAGAAAATTTTAAAATTTTATATCAAAATAGGTCATAACTTCAGCATCAGCCGTGACAATAATTATTATTATCGTCAATAATAAAATGTGCAATTTTTATTGTCATTATTAATAAATTGCATAATACGTAATTATTCTTAGTAGTTTATTACATTGCTGTGGTCTCATATGTCAACGAGTTGTATTGTAAGCAATTGTATTGTCAGCAAATCGTATTGTCGACAAATTGTATTGTCGGTAGAATAAGCTTGTCGGTATATTCTATTTTCAGTAAAATGAGCTTGTCGGTAAGTGATTTTGTTAGTAAATGTAAATGTCGGTGAAGTGTGTGTTAGTAAAATCAACTTGTCGGTGAAAAGGAACTTGTCGGTAAATCAAGTGTTTGTGTCAGTAAAAAAAGCTTGTCGGTAAAATGATTGTTGGTGTAGGTTGATGTCTGTGAAATGATTGTCAGTGATTTGATTGCCACCCACATAATCTATAGCTCTATTCCAAACCCTAGTTACTCAGACCAAATTTATCGATGCCTCAATCGAAGCTTTACCATTATTAGGGTTAGATAGGGTAGATTTTAGTTAGGTTTAATAGTGGATAGTGGTGACTTTTAGATGTAAGGTTCATTTATGACCCTCACAACGTACGTAGTTTTGATCAAATTATAGATCACTACAATCACTACAATCACTGCTACAACTATTAAGGTTGGAGAGCATATACATCTGACCGATTTAACTCTAATAGTTACTAGGAAATAAGTTTCTGATTTATTCACTACACTAGCTTACTTTCTTTATTTTCTTTAGTAAAATTGAAGGGAACTTCTCTACTTGTTGTCCCCTTTATTGAAATTAAATTCATTCATTTTTATATATTTAAATTTATATATGACATGTTAAAGGGTTATTTGGCACATTAACGAGTTGTTTAACACGCTACGTGCTATTCAACAATGATACTACTAAGCCTAACACGTTGACATGCTATTGAGAATGTTTATAATCTGTGCCCCTTAACGCTAACTAAGGATAGGAATTGGTTAAAAATTTTTAGTTAATTAGTCAGTCGACTAAAACTGTTAGTTGACGACTGACTAAAAATCGACTAACCGATTAATCGACTAATTGATTAGTCAACTAATCGACTAATCAATTAGTCGACTAATCGAATAGTCAACTAATCGACTAGTTGGTTAGTCGATTAGTCGATTAATCAACTAATCAACTAGTCGATTAGTTGATTAGTCGATTAATCGATTAGTTGATTAATTCGCTAGTCAATAAATCTACAAAAAAAATAGACTAATTGACTAATCGACTAATTGATTAATCAACTAATCGATTATTCAACTAATTGACTAGTCGATTAGTTGACTAATCGACTAATCGACTAGTTGACTAATCGACTAATCGACTAATCGACTAATCGACTAATCGACTAGTCAATCAATCGACTAATTGATTAATCGATCGACTGACTATAAAAAAATTTAGTCGATTAGTCGACTAATTGTTGACTAATTGACTAATGACTATATGATTCCTATCCTTAACGCTAACATGTTTAACATGTTATGAAAATTTTACAAAAAGGGTGATAATATGTCAATCATCAGGTTTACACAGATTTTGACTAACATTTAATAAATTATACAAAAATAGAAATGGGAGTTATCTATACTAACTAAAGAGATCTTTTATTTAACAGATGCAGATCGTATTGGTCCTGCGCGGCATCGCATGTTGCGCAGCTATCTTATTTATTATTATACTTGATACAGAATATTTACGTATATACACGTAGTATGTCTATCCAAATTTGGAATATTATATTTATCTCATTTAGATAACACAAGTAATGAGCATCATTCGCCCATGTGAAAAAATTTACCCCCGTGATCTGCGTGATAAATTGGGTGACTGATACGGAAGGACCAATCTTGGTCTAATTGATAAGAGACCCTAACTTAACATTAAATATAAAATAAATCTTATCTTCTATATATATTTTATATATGTGAATAATATTTTCTTTCATTTGAAGTAAATTTCATTTTAAAAAATCAAATACGTTATGGCTAATAACGAAATACGTATGCATTCTTATAATAAACTTTTATGAAATTTTATAAAAGATTCATTAATTAAAATTTATCTTTAACATAGAATTGTTAGAAAATATTGAGATTCAATTTGTTTTTGCTGAAAATGAAGTTCAATTTGAGGAAAAGCTAAAAAATTTTTTAAGTCATGTCCTAAAAGAGCTTGCAAGTCCTCATGAAATTGTGCGAAAAAAGGTAAGGCAATTCGACTGTTTATACGATTTTCATGAATTATGTAAATTAACAAATTATTATAATTATTTTAAACAAGGCTATAGAGATACTTAATCATATTAAAAAAAGAATGACAAAAACTGTTAAACTTCCACGGAATTTGCTTGCAGAACTTGTTTGTTCTGAAAATTTTATGCAGTTTACTTTGCTTAAGAATTTTACTATTATGTTTCTTAAAACAGCTTACAATCGTCTAACTGAAAATGTATTTATTTCAAGTTTGAAAATTAAAAATCAGACATTTTATACAGTCTGACTTCTCTAAAGCCTCCTCCATAAATGCATGCTATATGAAAAACCTCTCTAAATGTATGCCATTACTTAGTCAAAAATAATATAACAATAATAAATTTTTACCTCTTTCTAAGTGCTCTTTTTTTCACTATGTAACAAGGAGTGCACTTAGAGAGGTCAAACTGTATGATGAAATTATTACAAGATATTAGGGATTGGAACCGTTTAACTGTTTAAAAATTGTTCTATAGTTCCAGGCAGAATTATGTTGGTCATGGGCCGGAATTATTTTAATGCCGGCCAAATTAAACGGTTAAATGGTTAAATGATTAAACGATTAAGAAAAATTTTAGACGGTTCCAATCCCTACAAGATATAAGAGTAACGTTGCTAAAATCAACGTTAGAATCTTATATAGAATTAGGTCTGATTTATTAAGGTTTCGAGTGATCTATATATTAGAAAAGCTTATCTTTAAAATTCTTTCTTAAATTTGCAGGATAAAATTATGTATATGCTACCATTAATTGAAAATATTGAATTGAAATCTGATAATATGAAAAAATTTTTATTCCAAATAATTCTTGAGGTATGTTTAATGTAATATATAATTTTATATCATTAATTAAAATTATTCATTTCTTTTCAGTTTTTTCAAAAATTAAGGCTCAAGCTTGCAGATCTGGAAACAAAAGAGGTTTGTTGTATATTTAATGAATGTTTTCTCATTATCAACTGTTTGCAAAAAGAGAATGCTAATAAAAATTTCATAGATAGTGGATAGTTTATATTCATTATATGAATGTAGTAGAGTATTATCATGTACGTAATAATAATACAGTAGCTTTATGTCAATATTAATTAATTTATACTTTGATCTTATATAAAATAGGCGAAAAAGAGTTATTATGTCAATCACAATCACTTAAATTCGAAATAATGTGCTATCTTTGCAAATCAAAGTTAGCGGCAAATATCTTTCCATTCATGTTACATGTTTCATTTGATTGTCTATATAGTAAGTAAGCTAAAATTAAATCATAATTACCAGAATTATTTATTGAAATATTATTCATACTTGCAATTATTGTATTCATTAAGGTCCTAAAACCGATACAAATTTGCAGAAGAAGGGTGTGGATTTTATTAAATGGATTACTAGGATGGTTAGCCAATTTATAATTCATTTATATTATTTAATGATAAATTCCTTAAACGAATAAATATTCTGAATATCTACATTATGTGCTTAGGTTGACACTTCAATAGTGGAGCTAATTGGAAAAGTACTTTTAATTGGCCTATTGAAAATCATTAAAGATAACAGAACCGAGAAATTTAATAATTTATTGAAAGAGCAAGAAATAAATCAATCACTTTTATTCAAGCCTTTTTACGGTTCGCCAGACTTGTCTATTCACAATTCTGAGGAAGGTATGCATATAGAAAGACTGACGAGTTAATATATCGGTACACATTTATGCTACATTTATTGACGAAAATTTTAAAGCAATAGATAATGAAAATTTTAAAGTGATTATTATAATTAAATTCCATGAGCTTAATCAACTTGATCAATTTGACCAATGGACGAATGAAGAAAACGTACAGGAAATAATAAATATTTTAGAGAAAAACATTGATGAGGTTAGAATGCTTATGGAAATTTTTTTAATAATTTTATTTTGTATTAGTGCTTGCATTGTTAAATCTAATTTTATTTTTTTTTCGTTAGCCATCACATAAAATTCATTGTTGCATATTAAAATATGCTTTCGACCTTTTTCTTTTTCCATTTGCCCCTATCATAAAGAAAATCAATTTCTCTCATTCCTTTAATATCGTAAATCAGATTTATGAAAAATCTGCTAAATGCACTCATCAGTTGGTTGATATTATGCCAATAAGCCAATAAAAGAATAAAAATTATCGAAAGTTAGCTAATGGAATGTTAAATATTGGATATGAACATGAAAATGGAATTGGAGATGAAAAGGACGAACACAAGGCATTCATTTATTACCAAAAATTTGCAGAGATGGGTAATGATAACGGAATAAATTATGTTGGACATTGTTATCGACAGGGGATTGGAGTTGAAAAGGATGAACATAAGGCATTCATTTATTACCAAAAATCTGCAGAGATGGGCAATGCTGATGGAATAAACAATCTTGGCTATTGTTATCAGCATGGGATTGGAGTTGAAAAAGACGAACATAAGGCATTCATTTATTACCAAAAATCTGCAGAGATGGGTAATCATGATGGAAAAATAATCTTGGCTATTGTTATAAAAATGGAATTGGAGTTGAAAAAGATAAACATAAGGCATTCATTTATTACCAAAAATCTGTAGAGATGGGTAATGCTGATGGAATAAATAGTCTTGGCAATTGTTATCGACATGGGATTGGAGTTGAAAAGGACGAATATAAGGCATTCATTTATTACCAAAAATCTGCAGAGATGGGTAATGGTAATGGAATAAATAATGTTGGAAATTGTTACAAAAATGGAATTGGAGTTGAAAAGGACGAATATAAGGCATTCATTTATTACCAAATATCTGCAGAGATGGGTTGTGTTGTTGGAATAAACAATCTTGGCTATTATTATCGAGAGGGGATTGGAATTGAAAAGGACGAACATAAGGCATTCATTTATTACAAAAAATCTGCAGAGATGGGCAATGCTGATGGAATAAACAATCTTGGCTATTTTCATCAGCATGGGATTGGAGTTGAAAAAGACGAATATAAGGCATTCATTTATTACAAAAAATCTGCAGAGATAGGTAATGCTGGTGGAACATATAATGTTGGATATTGTTATGATAAAGGAATTGGAGTTGAAAAGGTGAACATAAGGCATTCATTTATTATCAAAAATCTGCAGAGATGGGTAACGCTAATCAGTGTTTAAAATAGCATAGTAAAAATCCGGATCCACCGGTATTTTGATAAAATTTTGAGCAAAAAAACCGGTTTTTAATATATAAAAACAGGATTTTTTTGCTTTGCACCGGTAAATTTCAAATCCTATTTTAAACACTGACGCTAATGGAATAAATAATGTTGGATATTGTTATGCAAATGGAATTAGAGTTGAAAAGGACGAACATAAGGCATTCATTTATTACAAAAAATCTGCAGAGATGGGCAATGCTGATGGAATAAACAATCTTGGCTATTTTTATCAGCATGGGATTGGTGTTGAAAAAGACGAATATAAGGCATTCATTTATTACAAAATCTGCAGAGATAGGTAATGCTGGTGGAACATATAATGTTGGATATTGTTTTGATAAAGGAATTGGAGTTGAAAAGATGAACATAAGGCATTCATTTATTATCAAAAAATTGCAGAGATGGGTCACGCTGGTGGAATAAATAATGTTGGATATTGTTATGCAAATGGAATTGGAGTTGAAAAGGACGAACATAAGGGATTCATTTATTACCAAAAATCTGCAGAGATGTGTAATGCTGGTGGAATAAACAATCTTGACTATTGTTATGATGAAGGAATTGGAGTTGAAAAGGATAGACATAAGGCATTCATTTATTATCAAAAATTTGCAGAGATGGGTCAAGCTAGTGGAATAAATAATGTTGGATTTTGTTATGCAAATAGAATTGGAGTTGTAAAGGACGGACATAAGGCATTCATTTATATTCAAAAGGCTGCAGAGATGGGGAATACTATGGGAATGCTTAATCTTGCATGGTGTTATCAATATGGAATTGGAGTTGAAAAAGACGAACATAAGGCATTCATTTATTACCAAAAATCTGCAGAGATGGGTAACGATTATGGAATGAACCATCTTGGCAATTGTTATCTAGATGGGATTGGAGTTGAAAAGGATAAACATAAGGCATTCATTTATTACCAAAAATCTGCAGAGATGGAGAATTCTACTGCAATGCTTAGTCTTGCATGGTGTTATCAAAATGAAATTAGAGTTGAGAAGGATGAATATAAAGCATTTATTTATTATCAAAAATCTGCCGAGATGGGAAATGTTTTTGGAATGTCTCTATTAGGTTATTACTATAGGAATGGAGTTGGGACAACAAGAGACTTACAGAAGGCAAATCTCTGGTATAAAATGTAAATAAGATACTTATCCTGATTGTTTTGCATTATCAAGTTTAATTTCGCAATTTATTAATGAGCAAATAAATTCAATAGGGAACGAGAAACATCATCAGGTATTTTTGATTTTTTAGGCAAGATTTCGTTTGTTTATTTATTCAATTAATCTTATAAATATTCTTAGCTTCAATCGAATGGATGTATGAAAATTCCAATATTGACAGCAAAGTAAAAAAAGCACTGCTCGAAAGTAAACATCAATTATTGTGGATTCCTTATGAAAAATTTGAAGACATTTGAGAGCTAGGGAAGGGTGGATTAGCAGCTGTATATATGTGTAGGTTTAGACAAAGTTACAATGAAATCTATCGCGTAAATAATGTTGCACTTAAATTAATACATGGATCAAAGGATTGTCCAAGATGAATTTATAAATGAGGTGAATTATTAATGCTTTTTTTTTTTTTTTTTTTAGAAAATTATTAAAATTATTGTGGTTGAATACGTTAGGTAAAAAACAAATCACAACATATTCAAAGTTATGGTTAGTGCTTCATTTTTTTTATTATAAAATTATTTCTAGGTTCATTGATTTGTCTTGTTGTTTTTTTAAAAGAGGTGAATTTTTTTTTTTTTTTTTTTTTTAGAAAATTATCAGTTAATTTTCATTTCCTTACTTATTATATCTATAGCTAAAGGCGTATTGCGAAATTTGTGATAATATGCCATCATTTTTAAGGTATTATTGAATATCACAACATAATGATTCTAATGACTATATTATTGTTCTGGAATACGCGAAATTGGGTTCTTTAAGAAAAAATCTTTATGATGTATCATCAATGAAATGGAAAGATAAATTGGCACTCTTGCATTGCATTGCTTCAGATCTTGAAGCAATGCATTCACAAAATTATATTCACCGAGATTTACACAGTGGTAATATTTTGCAAGAAACTTTACAAAGTGCACGTATTGCAGATTTGGGGCTTTCAGTCTCAACAAATAAAAGTTCGAAAATAAAATCTAACGGAGTTTATGGAGTATTACCTTATATACCTCCAGAGGTTTTAAAAAATTAACCATATACTATAGCATCCGATATGTACTCATTTGGCATAATTATGTGGGAAATTTTATTTGGAACACCAATTACAAAAATTTATGCACGTCTTCATAAATATTTTGAGCCACTTGAAGTGCAAATAGCTCTTAATGAATTAAGACCTCCGATTTTTGAAAATCTTGAGTTATGCTATATTTATTTTATGAAAAGGTGTTGGGAAAATAATCCAGAAAAACGACCATCAGCAGTAGAAATTTGTGAAACCTTTACAGAATGGCAAAATGATAAAATGATTATATTTGAACTTACTGAATATGACAAAAAAATGATGAGTAAGTAATATGATTTATGATTTAGTTAATTACGTAATGAAATTTATAATAACCTGTTTTCTTTTCAGAAGGGCAAATGAATTTTGTGATTAATAACAATTTCAAATTAAGCGCTGCAATCAATGATAAAGTTTATTACTCTAAAGGAATTTATACTGATCAGTTTGTTACTATCAATCATTTGGAAAGTAATGAAGATTTGTTAATTATCAACTCTAAAGAATTCATTTCAGAGAATTCAGATAAATCAACTCGTATAACGGTTCACAAAATTGAATTAATAGATAATTCAAATTAAGAAAAATATAAATCCCCTAGTTAAAGTGAACGTATAAATTTATACGCAATTATTTTGCCATGCAAGCTTAAAGTTACTTTTAATAATCTTTTTGTATAATTTTAAATTTTCACAGTGCAAAGTTTAGGTTTTTATTTAAACATTAATTCAAAAGACACTTATAAATATAGCATGTTTGCTCAAAAACTCAGCCAATGATGACTTGTGAATCATGATCATAAATTGCCAATATTCGTCTTAACACTTAACACTTTTTATATTTGAAATTTATTGTTAGAAAATACTATCCTGCGTCGTTATATCATTATAATAAAAATAAACAACATAGCTCATGATATTTTAAAAGTTCTCGCGTAAAATTTAAAAAAAATAATTATTACCCCTTTATGATGTTATATTTTTATAAAATGGTGTTAGTTAATGTTCTGAAACGAGCCTGCTCGAATAGGCTTATCCTACACCCGTATAAGCTCACTTGACTCACCTCACAAGCAATCAGGTGACCTGTATACATTATCCGACAAACGCATATGATCATTAAATTATTTCTTCTTGTTTAATAAATACAATTTTTATGCAAATGGTTTTATATGAAAAATTTCATAAGTCCGAATTTTACGGTATATTCACACTACCTTTCGTTATTTGTTGAAAGATAGCCTATGCCTGAAAATTTAAACGTCAAACCTCAAATCTTCATGCTTCATATATAGGTGATAATTAAGAGGTAATTCATTTGTGATACATCATATACAGGATTCCGGGTATTCGCGATAGTCCATCTAGTTTATCAGAAAGGGAGGCTTTAAGCATAATAAATTGAATTAATAAAGAAAGAAAAAAAAGATTAAATTGCATAAAAATGATAAATACATACCGGATTATTCTCATTATTCTCATTTCTTAAATTGACTATTAATGGATATTAAATTATATCAATTGTGGCTTCTTTTGGGGCTTGTTGTCCCAACATTTTTTCATAGAGTTTACGGTAAATGTTTAAAGTACCCTGAACTGGCTTTTCTCAATTACCATCAATTATATTTAAGCGAATAATTAGTTCATTAAATTCATTAAATGAGCATCTGCCACTAGAAATGCAGAACACCAAAAAAGTATATATCTGAATGTTTACAATGGAGATAGTCCAGTTGATGTAATTACTTAGGTTTTATATATGGTTCCTTCCGAAAAGTCCACAATGAATGGTCGTTAATTTGACGAGATATTCTAAAGTCTGATTTTTTGCATGCCCTTCATGAATCAGAATTTTTCGAGAATACTATAACGAATATTATAATAAAGAATTTATTAAATACTTGCACTAAAAAAGAAAATGCGACAATTTAATTACTATAGGTACTAAATCTCTATGTATGACATTTTATCTATGCAAAAAGTTTAAGCCTCCTGCACTTTCAAATGCAAGTTGAAATTTATCTGATCATTATGGCTTTGAAAAATTCATCTTAACGAAAATTTACCAAATCATTATAGCTTTGAAAGTTCATCTTACGAAAATTTACCAAATCATCATTATTGTTTTATTGCATAACCATAAAAAAAATTTTTCAGTTAATTACAATAAAAGAAATAACCTTTTTTTTTGAATTTGAAATCTTTCATTATCTGTTATTATAATCATTGAAATTTACAATGTGCCACCTTAAACATTTCACAATTCGATATATAGTTCAAGTTGATTGTGTATATTTATTTAGTGCATAAATAAATACATTGCGCTCTTTGTGGTTTATTGCCGCAATATTTTTAATTCGTTTCAAAATATCATGCTTATTAGTTCGTTTCCATGTCTATTTGCAAATTAATCAATATTGATTAAATCCACGCCAAGATTACTGATAGTAGATAATAGTAAACCCGTAAAAATGTCTTTATTATTTGGAGATACATAATCATATCCATTCAATTCGTAAATAAATTCTACACGAGACATTCGCCGAAATTTATCTGTGATTCGAACTCTGCTGTGATTGGATAACAAATGGTTCGTTCTGTTTCAAGATACAATTCACCTAGTCTATTAATAATTTGCGTCATAGAGGAACATTGTTTCAATAAGTTATTATAAGATTTTGATGTATTTTCAGTCACAAGATTTTAAATCTTTAAGCTCTTGCATAAAAAATGTTTGATGTTTTTCACAACAAATGAACCGTTCCTAATGTAAAATATGTAAATCCAGAATTAAAAATTTGGCATAAAAATTAAGCCTGGATTTCTATCTTAAAATGACGCAAATAATCAAAAAGTGATCCGTTATTTGCATACTCACTAACAGATATAAGTTCATTTGTTTCTGGATCTTAAGATATTACATGCAAATCAATTCCTAGGGCGAAATTATTATGAAATTATTATTAGACAATGTAGAAATTTTTGGTGATGTTTATAAAAAACTAATCAGAAATAGTCGAATTTATTACTGTAATAAAAAGTAAACTTTAACTGAACTGCTGTATTACTTCATTCGCAGATGTGCTTTGTGAGTGGATTATAACGTAACAAGATGAAAGTTTGACCTGATATATATTTTTTGCAACTTCGTGTCCCATAAGATTCTTGGCCCAGAAGATCAGCAAGAATCATAAAGATTTACAAAGCTATGATTAATTTTTTTTTAAATCCTAAAATTTGCTAAATGAAATCAATTCAAATATACATTCTGGTGAATTAGATAAATTTTGAGAATTTTGAATAAAAGAATCTGATCCTTTATTTCTGCTAGTCAAATTAGCAAAATTTTCACGAAATTGCTGCTCTTCACATAGTCGACACCAATGATAAGTTCTCGGATAACCACAATTTGCACAAAGTCCATAAATGCTTTAATTAGTCAGTAGCATATATATATTATTATACTTTAACAATATATTTTAAGTAATAAAACTGTGCCATATCGGCGGATCGGCGTAACATGTCGGCTCGACCAATCATGATCGAGGATTATCAAAAAAATTTTATATTACAAAGCGATTTCACAAAAACGGCCTTTTTAACCAGCTTTGTATTTATAATTAAGTACGTAGAAAATTACGAAATTCATGTATTTAATTATAAGCCAAAAGTATATTAAAAAGGCTATTTTTTTGAAAATTAGCTTCCGAATTTACCCTTGATAGTTATCAACCCATTTCTCAATGCCCAACCCATCCTAAAACACCCGAATATTTCAACAAACGATAAAAGTACTTCTTTCTACAGCTTAGCATAGCTCTTTTATTAAGTTTTATTGGTTTTTTAACTTGTCTAGGCGTCAAAAAGGCTCTTTTGTTAGTTGTAACAAGTACTTCGTTTGTTAGTTTTTCAACGTTACTTAGTGTCACAAATCTTAATTTGTGACTGTGGCTTGAATTTCAAAATTTTTGGTAAAACCGGTTGATCCCAATTTAGCAATATTTATTTCTTTATGTACATTTTTTAAATTTTCATTGAAATGGTAAAACTTGTTATTATTTGCTTTAGCGCATATGATTTTCCCTTTTAAGAAAAAATTAAACAAACGCATCGATGCATTAACACTTTCATGTGTAAGGGGAAATAAATTTGTGTTTAAGCCTCTACTACCACATTAATGTGGAAGGCTTATGAGGTTAGTCGGTTCTAGAAAACACTTGGGTGTGGTGACGCATATACCTAAAACACCTATATGTGTTAACACCTAAATGTGTTAACATCCTTATGTGTTATAAAATTTAAATGTATATAAAAGGACCTCATGTTTTCTTTAATAAAGACAGAGATTTCCCTTCGATTAAAATTTACACTTAATAAAGGAAGTAAGCCAGTGTGGTGCTGAAAAGACTTTTATTTGCTTAAACTTTTGTTTCGAATAAACATCTCTCTTAACATTACGCTGTCCTATCGTAATCACGTGATACATTACTGACCTACCTAAATTAACGAAACTCCGTTTTTATAACCGTACCATTCTATTTAAACTCCTTTTATTTACCCGTAACTATTAGAGCTAAATCGGACAACCGATAGTTCTCTCCCATCTTAGTAGTTACATTTGGTGCCGATTGTGTGGAATACACGATATTTTGACCTTGAATTAGTATTTCCCTTATTTCGAATCGCATAGTAAAAACTAAAGATATATATTTTGTGATTATATTAACCTCATGGCGAATCCCGGTCCACAAACTCCCTTAACCAATCTTGCAAACCAAATCGCCCAATTGGTTCAGCAACTCCAAATGGCTCCAGCCCCTCAAGTTAATATCGTCCCTCCTCAGCCCGAATTAAAACAGGTAGAATATCCTAGTTTCGCTGGAGGAGACCAAAATCTTATCTCTTGGATGGAGGAAGTTGAAATAGCTTTTGAAGCTAACCAAGTCCAAGATGCACGAAAAATTTCAGTTATCGTACCTCGATTAAAAGGCCCTGCCGCAACATGGTGGATGATCCGTCGTAATCAAGTCCCTGTTATAGACCGTTGGAATGACACTAACCATTTACCTAACAGTTTTAAGCCCCTTTTTATCAATCAGTTCAGCACTCCTACCTTGGAAAGTAAATAGTTCAGTGATCTTATGCAAAGAAAGCAGCATTATGATGAGTCCGTCAACTCCTATTATATTGCAATGGAGCAATTAATACGGCGGGTGGAAGCAGGGGGACTGCAGTATCCGGACACTGCTAAAGCCCAATTATTTATGAATGGGTTACGGTCAGAACTATTTGCTGCGGTATCTCCTTTCTTACCTAATATATTACAAGCGGCATTTGAGAAAGCCAAAGCATTCGAAAATGCCTTTAACAAGACATCCAATAACCCCGTATGTTCTCCTCACATTAATGGTTACCCCTTTCCTCTTTATCCTTAGACTTCAACCCCTTTAGCTACGGCAGCCATGTCAGGAACTGAAAATCTAATGGAAAAATTGTTAGAAGCTGTTAATAAAATGACTACTCAGCTACAAGAAAGGAAAAACCACAAAAAGAATATAATAAGGACTACTTATCTAAAATCGGTTGTTATAAGTGTGGTAAAAACGGGCATTTAAGTCGAACTTGTCAAGAACCTAAGGAGAGCCCTAACAAATCCTCTGTGTCTAATAATAATAACAACAATGATCATGTTATGGTTAATAAAGAAACTCTTCAAGCTTTGATATCTCTCCTTGATAGTAATAAGGTACCTGAAGAAAGAAGAGACCAACAAACTTTCATTAGTCTCGTGAAAGAAGAATGGCCTTTTTATGGTCAGGCCCAAAGACATGAATGACGTAGACCCATTACAACTTTATCGTATAAGAAAAATAATAAGGATACAAATGTTATTAGTGATCCTGATATGGTCCCTGAACAAGGAAGTATGGAAGGTCCGGTCGATGTAGTCATGGAAGAAGCAGAATTCCTGGAACCTCCCGTCGAAGAAGTTAATGCCACTAAGGATGAACCTAATAGAGTGGAACCAAAGGAAGTCATAGTCAAAAAGTTGTGCCTAAAGAAAATAAGAAAGAACGTATCAAAACAAATCGAACTACGTTAACTTGTAAAAGAAGTCCAGATGAAGAGTTAACCCAAATCGCCTCTCTTGTGACCTCATACTCAATTATAGCCGATATATAAGAAAAGCCAGCTAATATTACTATCGGACAACTTTTATGTATTGTCCCTTCCTGCGTATCGATTTGACTTGAAGTTTACAAAAGAAAAAGTTAATTTCTAAAATAAAAATTAAAAATAATATTAATATATCTTCTGAAATTAAATCCACGGCCTTATACTGTGATGCCAAAGTCTTGAACCAAACCTTTCCCCTTATAGTAGATAGTGGGTCATCTGGGAGTGTAGTCTCCTCTTATTTTTTGAGAGATCTAGGAATAAAAATCGAAAGGCCCTCTACTATTAATATGATTAGCGTGCACGGAGAAAGTAAAAGGGCCTTAGGAGAAATTTCGAATTTCTCCTTCGAAGTTGGTGGTGTTCAAGTACCTATAGATGTCATAGTAACTGATGCTACGTCTTACCAAGCTATCGTTGGTAATGACTGGCTGTCTAAAGTTCGGGCAATGATAGATCGGACAGCTGCCGAAATGTCTTTTATATGGGAGGATAAAGAAATAGTCATTCCAGTTGAATGTCGACAACTTATACACGAGCCTTTGGAAAAAAATTGACTGAGTAAAACTTGAGAATTAGAAGAAGAGACTAAAGCTGCCGATTCCGAGGGAAGTGAAGAGTTTGAGGACGAAGACCTTGAAGATCGTATATATGGTGTTTCTGATTTTGAAGATTTATCGGGACCTGATATTATAAAGAATCGGAAGTAGTAGACTTGGTAGCAAGTTGGGATAAGGAAGAAGAATATTGGTATCAAGATGTTCGCGATTTTCCTGAAGAAAAGGACCTAATTACTTTTCTTGATGAAGTTGAATAAGACCAGGATAACTTTTGTTCTGAAAAATTCCAACTAAAAGAAGGAAGTCCTATCGGTAAACCAATTGGGCATACCGATTTGTCACCTGTCTTAGACCTCCTTGATTTTTACTATGATAAAGCAACCATGGACCGTGACTATCAAATTGGTCCAGTGCCTCAAAATGTAAAAGATCAGTTAAAAGTTCTGTTGCAAGATCGTCAGGACAATTTTGTATGGGACTCTAAAGAATTGGGTCGTACTATGGTTGTTAAGCACAAAATTCACACTGGAAACGCTCTGGCCATAAAGCTACAGTCATATCGACATACACCTAAAGAAAGAGAGTTTATGAAAGAAGAAATTATTCGAATGCTGAGAGAAGGAGTTATCCGTATATCTGAAAGCCTGTGGACCTTACCAGCTGTCCTAGTAAAAAGAGAAGATAAAATTAGATTTTGTATAGATTATCGCAAGCTTAACGCAGTCACGGTTAAAGACAGTTATCTCTTGCCCCGGATTCAAGACCTCCTTGAATCTTTAAAAGGAGCTTGTTATTTTAGTACCCTAGATTTAGCCAGTAGGTACTGGCAAGTAGAGATGGATGAGCAAGACCGGGCGAAGACCGCTTTTACTATCCCTTTCGGCCTATTCGAATTTAATCTTATGCTTTTTGGCCTCACGAACGCTCCCGCTACTTTTTAGAGGTTAATGGATAACCTCTTCCGAGATATCATAGCTGCTTTGTTATTATTTATATTGATAATATCGTTATTTATTCTAAAACCCCTCATAATTATTTTCTTTATCTTCAAGAAGTTTTCACCTGGTTACGGCAGGCCGGATTGAAGCTAAAACCTACAAAATGTTTTTTCTTTTTTCAAGAAATAAAAGTCTTGGGTCATGTTGTGAGTTCACAGGGAATTAAAACCGACTCTAAGAAAGTGGCTGCTATTCAGCACTTTCCAGTTCCACGTACATTACAACTAATAAGGGTTTCCTTGGCCTCGCTTCTTATTACCGCAAGTTTATACCTGAGTTTACACGTATTGCGGCCCCTTTAAATCGCCTACTGAAGAAAAACATTAGATATAAATAGACAGAAACAGAACAAGGGTCTTTCGAATTATTGAAATTAAAACTTACCCAAGCCCCCGTTTTAGCATACCCTAATTTCAATCAACCGTTCCTTCTGTACACTGACGCATCAGATACGTCATTGGGCGCCATTCTCACTCAAAAGGACAGTGAGGAGCAAAAATGTGTAATTTCGTATGCTAGCTGAAGTCTTTCACCTGCTGAGAAAAATTATACTACCACTGAAAATGAATGTTTAGCTGCTGTTTGGGCCATAGGGTACTTCCGGCATTATTTGCACAGGTTCTCTTTTACTCTCATAACTGACCATATTGCATTAAAATATCTAATATCCTTGAATGAGCTTCGAGGGCAGCTCGCAAGATAGATCATGACTTTAATGGAATACGATTTCAAAATTACCTACAGACCCGGGAAACAACATATTAATGTCGATTGCCTCTCCCAAATTAATTAATTAAAAAAAAAACATTTTTATAGATGACTTATCTTTAAATCCGTTAATCCAGTCCAGGTCATGGTGTCCTGGCATTGCATTATAACCCTCCTTATAGTCCCTTTTGAAAAAAAAAATTTTTTATAAATATATCACATTAGTAATCGGTCTAACTATTGGACTTATATCAATGGATTTAGATACCTATTACCTTTTTCTTAGATATCTTAGCAATTTAATGGTACCTGTTTAGTATACGGCAAAGCAGATTAACGACCTAAAGTTCAAGACTCGACACTTTTGTGTCAAGGATGGAATCTTATATAAGAAGAATTTAAGAGACCTCCTCCACCCACTTCGAGTTCTCAAAATTAACAAAATAGAAGCAGTGTTATTTAGCATGCATGATGATCCCTTGTCCCGGCATTTCAACTACTATTCAACTTATCAACGAGTTGCAGCCCGTTACTTTTGGCCCCAAATGGGAACAACTATCAAAACCTATATCCGTACATGTGACGCATGTCAAAAGAAAGATAAACCCAAAACCGGGAACCTTTATACCCTATTTCTGTAGGAAGGATATTTGATAAAATTGGTATCGACATTATAGGACCTCTTCCGATAACTTCAAGAGGAAATCGATATATTGTTACGGCTACTGAATATATATCAAAATGGCCGGAGGCCCGAGCCTTAAAAGTAGCTGATGCTGACTCAGTCACCGCCTTCATTTTTGAAGACATAATCTGCTGGCATAGCGCACCGAAGCACTTTATATCCGACCAAGGTTCTCATTTTTGCAATAGAGTGGTTGAAACTCTATGTAGGAAATTGTCTGTTAATCATAGGACTTCTACCCCGTATCATCCTCAAACCAATGGGTTAATTGAGCGGTTTAATAAGACCTTAAGTGGAGTTCATTGTAAATGTGTAACCCAATTTAAGGAAGAATGGGATGAGATTATACCTGCGGCCCTATTTGCGTACCGCACTACTTTATATAGTACTACCTGGTTCGAACCTTTTTACCTTATTTACAGCCAAAATGTCGCTATGCCGATAGAAATAGACGGAAGTACATACACTAACCAACCTAATACAGAAGAAAATTTACAATGTTTAATCCTCCGTAGAATCGAAATATTTTTGGGATATTTAACCGAAGCTCGTTTAACTGCTAAAGAAAAGATCAGAAAGGCTCAAGTCTGTCAAAAGGATTACCACGACTCTAATCATAAGTTGGAATCATATGTGATTGGTGACCAAGTATTATTACAATGCTCCAAAATTCAGCATTCAAAAAGCACTAAATTAGAAGTTAAGTGTAGCAGGTCCTACTATATACATAACGTATTAGGTAATGAGACCTACAAGTTACGAACTATCACCGGGGGTGAAGTTCTTAAAAAGGCAGTTCATGGTAACTGATTAAAACTATATTACCCCGCTTAAATAATCAATTTACCATTGTTAAGTACTAAAAATCTGAAAATAAATAAATTTCCCGCTCGAGAAACATTACCCTTCAATTCTCAAAGATGGAATTTGATAATTTCCCTAAAAAACTTAAAAGAACTCTTGCCCTTTTACAAAAACAATTAAAATCCGCTCACATTAAAGGAAGCCTTACAAAAACAATTAAAATCCGCTCACATTAAAGGAAGCCTTACTATTACTCAAGATACTATCGAATATGGAATTGGAGAGGGAAAAGAGAGACTCCGCCTCTCTGAAATTACGTATCAAAGTGACGCGCAAAGAATGTGAGACAAATTACCTTATTTCTTAGAAGATCTATGACAGGTTAAATTTACGCCGCAAGCCCTACCGGAAATAAAAGGAGAGACATGGCAACTTCAAGTCCAAAATTTATGCCAATCAATAATCTTCGATAAAGTTAGTACTAATAAGCTTCTTAGTTATTATTATCAGCTTGGAACTCTTCTTGCCGTTCAGAATTGGGATGACGAAGCTCGAAGTAAAGTCAGAGAAGTTTTTACCACGCAAAAATATCAAGATGTTTGGAAGATAGCTCAACGAACTTTTCAACTATACTCTATTAGAGGATTAGACAATCTTCTTGAATCTCAACATATGACCTCCTCTGCCCTATTACGCCTATACGAAGATGATTTCTTATTACTTCTCAATGAAGCCAGTACTATTAGAAATCAGGAAGTCCATGCATTTCTTATTTCAGTAAACGAATTACTGGAGGTCCAATTACAGGAAGAGGAGTATGTCACAAATCTTAATTTGTGACTGTGGCTTGAATTTCAAAATTTTTGGTAAAACTGGTTTATCCCAATTTAGCAATATTTATTTCTTTATGTACATTTTTTAAATTTTCATTGAAACGGGTAAAACTTGTTATTATTTGCTTTAGCGCATATGATTTTCCCTTTTAAGTAAAAATTAAACAAATGCATCGATGCGTTAACACTTTCATGTGTAAGGGAAAATAAATTTTGTATTTAAGCCTCTACTACCACATTAATGTGGAAGGCTTATGAGGTTAGTCGGTTCTAGAAAACACTTGGGTGTGGTGACGCATATACCTAAAACACCTATATGTGTTAACACCTAAATGTGTTAACATCCTTATGTGTTATAAAATTTAAATGTATATAAAAGGACCTCATGTTTTCTTTAATAAAGACAGAGATTTCCCTTCGATTAAAATTTATCCTTAATAAAGAAAGTAAGCCAGTGTGGTGCTGAAAAGACCTTTATTTGCTTAAACTTTTGTTTCGAATAAACATCTCTCTTAACGTTACGCTGTCCTATCGTAATCACATGATATGTTACCGACCTACCTAAATTAACGAAACTCCGTTTTTATAACCGTACCATTCCATTTAAACTCCTTTTATTTACCCGTAACTATTAGAGCTAAATCGGACAACCGATAGTTCTCTCCCATCTTAGTAGTTACATTAGGAGCCAATTTTTGTGTAACAGTTTATCGAAAAAGACCCAATTACGCTGATCCGCTGATATGCGCATTCCTTTAGAATAATTTTATATACACGTCATAATAATTAATTAGGGGGTTTCAGAAAAACAGCTTATTTGTGTATCAAAATTTTGTAATCGGGAATGTTTAGAGACTCTCATTTGACGAAATAAGTAAACTTTTTTATTATGAAGATCAACAAACTATTTAATAACAAAATACAGTGCAAATACTGTAATTCAAATTTATTTACTGAATCTTCATTCAAATTACTTACTCAACCTTTGACTATTAAACCTTAGCTAAATTTTTTTTTTATATAACTAATGCTGAACTTTTAAATTTTGTTTTATATAACTAATGCTGAACTTTTAAACTTTAACTTAAGTTATTTTTATATATAACTCACTATACCTTTGCTCAACTTACTAAACATTTGAGAAACCTTTGCTCAAATTAATTATTAAACGTTTGTTCAAACCTTCGCATTATTTGTTTATATTACTTACTAACATTTGCTGATATTATTTTTTATATACCTTATTAAACATTTGCTTAAATTATTTTTATATAATATTTAAAGTTTCGCTTAGATTTTATATGAGGGGTGAGTCAATAGAAATCAAGCAAATTTTTTATAATAAAATTTTTTTGAAACTTTTGAACAAAAATAATTTAACAAAAATTTTAGAATTAATATATTTGTAACCATAGGTTACAATAACCAGGGTCCATAACTAAGCTAGATGGCTAGGGTTAGGGTTAGAGTTATGATTGGCTAGGGTTAGGGTTAGAGCTAGGATTAGGGTTAGGGTTAAAGTCAAGATTATTACAAAATCGCGCGAGGAGCATTTTTTGTTAGTAACACAACAGGGGTTACCTAGTAAAATTTTGAGTTATTAACGATTTTATAAAATGTGGTTACAGTAACCATGGCTACAAACATATAAATTCAAAATTTTAATTAATTTTATAAACTTATAGAATTAATTTAAAAAAATTTTATCAAATTTGATCAAGTTTTTGTTAAGTTATTTAAGTTATTTTGATTTAAACTTTTAAAAAAAGTTACTAAAAAAAATTTGCTTGATTTCTATTGACTCACCCCATATATAGCTTAACAAATATTACTTAAATTTTCTTATATATTAATATGCTCAAAAGAGAACTTTAAACAACTAATTTTAATTAAGCAAAAAACTCGAGATTCAATTGTTCTATCACGTATTTTTGATATCGATCCAGTTTTATCGCTTGTATTAATTCCAACAGATCATCAGTTTCTTTATCCAAAACTTTGTAATAGGCTAGTTGAGTATTCGTTCATGAGAGTCTTTAAAAGATTATTTATTTGTTAATCTGATGTTGATGTGAAATTTTAAGCATGTTAAGATTGATAATCAAATAATTTATAATAAGAAAGATTATATAAATAAGTGCATTCGAATTATAATTCACGTATCTGATAATAAATACATCTTCTTATCGCTTGTATTAATTCCAACAGATCATCAGTTTCTTTATCCAAAACTTTGTAATAGGCTAGTTGAGTATTCGTTCATGAGAGTCTTTAAAAGATTATTTATTTGTTAATCTGATGTTGATGTGAAATTTTAAGCATGTTAAGATTGACAATCAAATAATTTATAATAAGAAAGATTATATAAATAAGTGCATTCGAATTATAATTCACGTATCTGATAATAAATACATCTTCTTATCAAATAAAGATTTACGAATTTTAATTCTGAAGCCTCTTATTATAACAACCATTTTAGAACAAATTCCTGTTTCACTCACATTTCTCATTCCTAATAGTTCAATACTAGAAGTTACGAATCATTTCTCCCCAGTGTTTTTTAACAGTAATCCATTTTATGTAGCGTTCAACAAATAACTTAAAATACTGTACGTATATGCTTACGTACGCATTTCATTTAACTATTTTCAACCTTAAATTCACCTTAATTAGAGTTTATAACAGGCTTTAATTTTTAATATACTGTATTGGACCCGATTAAACCCGATTTTTATCAATTGGAAAATAAAACTGGTTTCCTAATTTACGAATGTTGAGCATCCATTATTTACTTATAAGCTTTTTTAAGCTCATGCAGTAAAAATTTGCAAATGAATATCATACTTACAACCCTCAACTAATTTATAAACCTTCTTTGCCCATGCATCATCTGGTTTAATTCTAAATCATTTCTTTAAGTCAGCAATTGATCTATTATATCTACTCATCTTATAATTAATTTCACCTCTAAATCTTAAAGCTATTGTATTATCTGGTTCAATTTTTAGCCATCCAGTTAAATCTTCAAAAGCTTCATCATATTTGACCATAATAAAATATAATTTGCCTCTGTAGTTTAATTCGAATGCATTTTTTGGTTCTTTTTCTAACTATTTTGTAAAATCATTGATTAAACTAACAAGCGTATTTTTATATTCACCTATAATAAAATAAAACTTTCCTTGGTATTCTTAATTTTAATGTATTCTTTGATTTTTTATTAATGTCTTCATTAGTCGTTGCTGTCAATTGAAAAATATATAGATAAAAATAAATTTTAAATCAGCCAAAAACTTTAAACTCTTTGAATAAATTTACCAGAATATCTAAAATTTTCGTTGCCAAAGTTCACTTTTATTGACCCGCCATGCGATCTAAACACAATACAAGGATATAGATGCCTTTGAAATTGCTGCGTAGACGGCATGCAATTCCTTAAATATTTTAGAATTATTAAATTTCTGTCAATTCATTTTTAAAAAAATATAACTTTTAATTATAAATGTTTGTTTACCTAAATTAATTCCATTTTTAGTATAAAAATACTATCCTATTTCAAAAATTTAGATAGCATCCAATTATATCACCAGTAGTATATGGCTCTCCATATGGCCTACAACTTCCTGAATAAAAAGAATATCCGTCGTTACCATGATAATCGTACACCCATGATCATTTCCTTGCTTTCCTGTCCTAAAGATATAACTATCATAAGAAGAAAATAAAATAAAAATTGCTATTACAAAGCATGACCATTTTATTTATATAATTTAAATCGTCAATATTATTATCGCTTTGCTTTGTACAATATCCGATTCCAATCATTCTATTAAGAAAAATGGAATAAAAAGATTATATAAAAAATTATAACAAAGGTGATGCTTATAAAATACTTATTAATGATATCCATTTTTTCCTTTGTTTATTATTTCAATTTCAAAGTATATCTCACACTCTGAAGGGACTGGATGATTTGCTTGAACGACAGCAGCTTTATAGTCGTCAGGATCTTTAATTAAAAGTTTCTTAATAAATTAAAAGGCTATCTTGATATTCTTTAATGCCAATGATTACTGTAGCACATTAAATATGTTTCTGTTATATTTTTCATTTGATCTTACCTGCATAATTCATTTAAGTCCACTTTAAGTCCACTTGAATCTATGTCAATAAACAGTGATTTGTTTTCAATATCCCATGCAATCGGCAAAACAATATCATTGTATGAAGATAATGCAACTAAATCTCCCATTGCTGGGGTTAAAATCAATTCAGACATTATGTTAATTAACAAAAGTAGTTTACAGAAATATTAACGAACACAATATACGATTTATGCATGCGTATTTGTATTCGTACTAGAGTTACAAGCAGTGATTATTTTTCACTGTGTGCACTGTGCGCAGCGCACAGAAACAAAAATTTGCGCACATCTTTTTTCAGTAGATGTGCGGATGCTGCACAGAAATAATTGTCATTTTATAAGTAGTGCGCACAGTCGCAAGCATTTTTTCAGTATCTGCCGCACAGAAAAGTTTTATGAATTGTGCGGTATACGCACAGTAAATTTTTAATTGAAAAATTAACACTGGTTACAAGCTAAATGATAATATATTTGTTTGTGTAATCCCTGCGAATAACTGTGAATAGACAATCAATTATGCGGATAGTTGCGAATAAGGACTTTGTTTTTGTAATACAGTATATAGCTATTGAAAACGAAGACAATAAATACGTACTCTTTCAGCATGGATCATGTGAGAAATATTGTACGGTAAAGCTATATTAATAATTATAAGTCAAATGAATATCAAACAATACAACCGCCCATTAATGTTATGTGAACCTGATAAAAAAAAATGTTGGAATAAAGATTCAGAAAAACCATCAACAAAAGAACTCTGAAGTTTTTAAAAAATGACGAGAAGATAATCAAATTTTAACGGAACTAAAAATATCAGAAACTTTGACATAAATGTTAAATGTAAGTAGTAGTACAGTAGTAAACTAATTAGTTTATTAATCAAAATCAAAATTGCATTTTATCTCGAAATTGTGATAAATATTTTATAATCAATCCTTAAAATAATTTCTAGTAAGAAAATAAGAATAAAATGCAAATTAACCTCATACATTTTCTAAAATACCATTTAAATATTATCAAGAGACTATATTAAAATATGTGGGCAATGATTGGGTTCTAACATGTCTTAAAAGCGAATTCAGTCTAGATCTTTTAAATTGTTCATGACAATTCAATCTATATTCAATAAATAGATAAATGTGAATAATTAAATGCTAAATGTAAAAAGAATCTTTGCATTGAGTTTATGTAAGTAATAACATGAATGTAAATTTCGAGCTTGATTCCGTCGATAGTCTCAAAACGCCATTTTCAGAATAAGATACTTCAAGAATTTTGGCGTAAAAGGAAAAAATATAGATATTATAAAAATATGAAGTAACAAAAATTTTTTATTATAATAAATAATACTAATTATATTGTAAGATACAAAAGTTATCTTAGAAGTGAAAACTATCTTTTTTCTAAATTTTATGCTCTGTAACTTGTAAATCACCGCTTGTGAACGAAGTCACAAGGCGGTACATTATTGCGAGTCACCGGACTTTCCGTGTGACAGCAGATCACTGACGAAATGGTATTTTAGGTAACCTGATGATCTGCATCGATCTCTTTGTTCTTTGAATTTTCTGCTCGACATTGTGTCCAGCTATCCCCCCCACCACGCCCAAAAGGAAAAGAAAAGAAGAAAGAAGAGGAAGAAGAAAGAGTTGGAGCGAAGGGGGTGATACATTACGACAGGTCACTGGACTTGTCGCAAAAATAAAAGGAATAAACAAAGAGATCGAAGTATTATCCTCGAAAAGATCTGCTCACGTGACGTCCTGCGGCTTGTTCCGCGACCCTATCCCATATTGTATGACGTCGTTTGCATAAAAGGACGTGACTGTAGTTATAAAAGTTGGTCACGACTGTGGTGTGCGAGGAAGGGGCACACGACGAGACGAGCAATAATAATTAATTATTACCCTGAAAATTATACAGCTAGTACTATCCATTTTAATCAGATTCGTAATGATTTAAGAATATATTTGAGATCAAATAATTGTTGAAGTATTTTTTCTCTCTGCAATTAGAATTTAAATTTAAAATTTGAGGAATAGTTTAATACTGTAATTAGTCAAAAACCGTTAAATTCCTGCTTTAAGCCAAAAAAATCCGGAATTATTTTCCGTTGTTTCTAAATAACTTTGTTTTACGTGTAATACGTATGCATACATGTGCATACAGAAGGTCCAATTTTGGTCTAATTGATACGAGAATTTAGAAGACCCTAATTTAATGTTGAATATAAATAGCATCCCTTTTCTGTATAATTTATAAATACGTATAATATTGTCTCTCATTTAAATTTAAATTCACTTGAAAAATTAAATACATAATGGCTAATAACGAAATACGTAGGCATTATTATAATTTACTTTTATTTTATAAAAGATAATTAATTAAAATTTATTTTTAACATAGAATTTTTAGAAAATATTGAGATTCAATTTGCCCTTGCTGAAAATGAAGCTCAATTTGAGGAAAATCTAAAAAATTTTTTAAGTAATGTCCTAAAAGAGCTTGCAAGTCCTCATGAAATTGTGCGAAAAAAAGGTAAGAAATTCAATTGTTGATGTGATTTCCATGATTTGAGTATGTAAATTAACAAATTTTTAAAATTATTTTAAATAAGGCCGTAGAAATACTTAATCATATTAAAAAAAGAATGACAAAAACAATTAAACCTCCATGGAATTTGCTTGCTGAACTTGTTTGTTCGGAAAATTTTATGCAGTTTACTTTGCTTAAGAATTTTACTATTGTGTTTCTTAAAACAGCTTATGATTGTCTAACTGAAAAGGTATTCATTTCAAGCTTGAAAATTAAAAATTCTGACAATTTAGTACAGTCTAACTTCTCTAAGCCTACTCCATAAATGTATGTTATATGAAAAATCTCTAAATGCATGCCTTTACTTAGTCAAAAATAATATAACATTATAAATTTCACCTCTCACTCCTTCTAAGTGCTCTTTTTTTCGCTGTGGACCAAGGAGTGTACTTAGAGAGGTCAACTGTATAATGAAAATATTATACGAGATAAGAGAGATGTTGTTAAAATCATCATTGGAAAATTATATAGAATTCTTGGGTCTGACTTAATAAGGTTTCGAGTGATCTATATACCAGAAAAGCTTACATTTAAAATTCTTTCTTAAATTTGTAGGATAAAATTACGCATCTGCTACCATTAATTAAAAATATTGAATTGCAATCTCATAATATGAAAAAATTTTTATTCCAAATAATTATTGAAGTATGTTTAATGTAATTATTTTTATTATATAATTTTATATCATTACGTGTAATTGATATTATACATTTCATTTCAGTTTTTACAAAAAATAAGACTCAATTTTGCAGATTTGGAAACAAAAGAGGTTTATTGTATATTTAATGAATGTTTTCTCATTTATCAACTGTTTGCAAAAAGAAAATGCTAAACGTAAAAATTTTCATAGGTAGTGGATAGTTTATATTCGCTATACGAATGTAGTAGATTATTATCATGTACGTAATAATAATACAGTAGCTTTATGTCAATATTAAATAATTAATTTACACTTTAATCTTATATAAAATAGGCGAAAAAGAGTTATTATGTCAATCGCAATCACTTAAATTCGAAATAATGTGCTATCTTTGCAAATCAAAGTTAGCGGCAAATATCTTTCCATTCATGTTACATGTTTCATTTGATTGTCTATATAGTAAGCAAAATTATTTGATGAGTACTAGAATAATTTATTGAAATGTTATTCATACTTGCATTTATTAATTAAGGTCCTAAAACCGATGTAAATTTGCAGAAGAAGGTGTAGATTTTATTCAATGGATTACTAGGATGGTTAGCTAATTTGCAATTCATTTATATTATTTAATGATAAATTCCTTAAACGAATAAATATTCTGAATATCTATATTGTGTGTTTAGGTTGACACTTCAATAGTGGAGCTAATTGGAAAAGTACTTTTATTTGAGTTATTGAAAATCATTAAAGAGACCAGAATTGAGAAATTTAATAATTTATTGAGAGAACAAGAAATAAATCAATCACTTTTATTCAAGCCTTTTTACGGTTCGCCAGACTTGTCTATTCGCAATTCTGAGGAAGGTATGCATATAGAAAGATTAATGAATTAATATATCGGTACTCATATATGCTACATTAATTGACGAAAACTTTAAAGCAATAGATAATGAAATTTTTAAAGTAATTATAATTAAATTTCATGAGCTTAATCAACTTGATCAATTTGACCAATGGACAAATGAAGAAAACGTGCAGGAAATAATAAATATTTTAGAGAAAAACATTGATGAGGTTAGAATGCTTGTGAAAAATTTTTAATAATTTTATTTTGTATTAATGATTGCATTTTTAAATCTAATTTTATGTTTTCGTTAGTCATCACACACAATTCATTGTTGCATATTAAAATATGCTTTTGACCTTTTTCCATTTGCACCTATCATAAAGAAAATCAATTTCTCTCATTCCTTTAATATCGTAAATCTGATTTATGAAAAATCTACTAAATGCACTCATCAGTTGGCTGATATTATGCAAATAAGCCAATCAAAGAATAAAAATTATCAAAAATCAGCTAATAGATTGTTAAAGATTGGATATGAACATGAAAATGGAATTGGAGTTGAAAAGGATGAACATAAGGCATTCATTTATTACCAAAAATCTGCAGAGATGGGTAATGATGAAGGAATAATTTATGTTGGATATTGTTATGAAAATGGGATTGGAGCTGAAAAGGACGAACATAAGGCATTCATTTATTACCAAAAATCTGCAGAGATGGGTAATGATAAAGGAATAAATTATGTTGGATATTGTTATGAAAATGGGATTGGAGTTGAAAAGGACGAACATAAGGCATTCATTTATTACCAAAAATCTGCAGAGATAGGTAGTGCTTATGGACTAAACAATCTTGGCCATTGTTATGGACAAGGGATTGGAGTTGAAAAGAACAAACATAAGGCATTCGTTTATTACCTAAAATCTGCAAAGATGGGTAACGATCGTGGAATATACAGTCTTGGCCATTGTTATCAATATGGGATTGGAGTTGAGAAGGATGAATGTAAAGCATTCATTTATTACCAAAAATCTGCAGAGATGGGTAATTCTAATGGAATATGCAATCTTGGTAGTTGTTATCTAAATGGGATTGGAGTTGAAAAGGACGAACATAAGGCATTCATTTATTACAAAAAATCTGCAGAGATGGGTAATGATGAAGGAATAAACTATCTTGGCAATTGTTATCAACTGGGGATTGAAATTGAAAAGGACAAACATAAGGCATTCATTTATTACCAAAAATCTGCAAAGATTGGGAATTCTACTGCAATGGTTAATCTTGCATGCTTTTATCAATATGGAATTGGAGTTGAGAAGGATGAATGTAAAGCATTTATTTATTATCAAAAATCTGCCGAGAGGGGGAATGTTTTTGGAATGTCTCAATTAGGTTATTGCTATAGGAATGGAGTTGGGACAACAAGAGACTTACAGAAGGCAAATCTTTGGTATAAAATGTAAATAGGATACTTTTTCCTGATTTTTTTGCATTATCAAATTTAATTTCGCAATTTATTAATGGGCGAATAAATTCAATAGGGACCGAGAAACATCATCAGGTATTTTTAATTTTTTAAGCAATAATTCGGTTGTAATTTATTCAATTTAATTTTATAAATATTCTTAGTCTCGATCGAATGTATGTATGAAAGTTCCGATATTGACAGCAATGTAAAAAAAGCACTTCTTGAAATTAAATATCCACTATTGTGGATTATTTATGAAAAATTCGAAAATATTAGAGAGCTAGGGAAAGGTGGATTTGCATCAGTATATGTGTGTGATGTTATACGAAAATACAATGAAGTCTGTTTAAAAAGTACTGTTGCACTTAAATTAATTCAAGGATCAAAGAATTGTCCAGATGAATTTATAAAAGAGGTGAATTGTTAAATGCTTTTTTTTTTAGAAAATTATCAGTTTCTTTTCACATACTTACTATATCTATAGCTGAAGGCGTATTGCGAAATTTGTGACAATATGCCATCATCTTTAAGGTGTTATGGAATATCGCAACATAATGATTCTAAAGACTATATTATTGTTTTGGAATATGCGGAATTAGGTTCTTTAAAAGAAAATCTATATAACGTATCATCAATGAAATGGGAAGGTAAATTGTCACTCTTGCATTGCATTGCTTCAGATCTTCAAGCAATGCATTCACAAAATTACATTCACTGAGATTTACACAGTGGTAATATTTTGCAAGAAACTTTACAAAGTGCACGTATTGCAGATTTAGGGCTTTCAGTCTCAACAAATAAAAGTTCAAAAATAGAATCTAATGGAGTTTATGGAGTATTACCCTATATACCTCCAGAGGTTTTAAAGAATCAACCATATACTATAGCATCCGATGTATACTCGTTTGGCATAATTATGTGGGAAATTTTATTTGGAACACCAATTACAAAAATTTACGCATGTCTTCATAAATATTTTGAGCCACTTGAAGTGCAAATAGTTCTTAACGAATTAAGACCTCCAATTTTTGAAAATCTTGAGTCATGCTATATTTATTTTATGAAAAGGTGTTGGGAAAATGATCCAGAAAAACGACCATCAGCAGTAAAAATTTGTGAAACTTTTGCAGAATGGCAAAATGATAAAAAAATTTTATTTGAGCTTACTGAATATGACAAAAAAATGAGACTGCTAATGAGTAAGTAATATTATTTATAAAAAAATTAATTACATAATGAAATTTATAATAACCAGTTTTCTTTTCAGAAGGGCAAATGAATATTGTTATTAATGATAATTCCAAATTAAGCATTGTGATTAATGATAAAGTTAATTACTCTAAAGAAATTTATACTGATCAGTTTGTTAGTTTTACTACATCTCAATCAAATATCAATCATTTGGAAAGTAATGAAGATTTGTTAATTATCAACTCCAAAGAATTAATTTCAGAGAATTCAGATAAATCAACTTGCGTAATGGTTCACAAAATTGAATTAATGGATAATTCAAATTAAGAAAAATACAAATGCCCTAGTTAAGCACTATCCTGTGTCGTTAGTATAATTATATAACCAGAATAAAACTAAACAACATAACTCATGATATTTTAAAAGCTCTCACGTAAAATTTAATAAAAAATTTATTACCCTGATGTTATTATATTTTATAAAATGATGTTGGTTAATGTTCTGAAATAAACCGGCTCGAATAGGTTTATCCTACACCCCTATAAGCTCACAAGCAGTCAGGTGACCAGTATTGACCAGTAGTATACATTATCCGACAAACGCATATGATCATGATGCAAGTTGTTTTAAGTTTTACTATGTGAAAAATTTTGCCGGGTTTTCGGCCGAATTTTACGGTATATTCATCCTACCTTTCGTTATCTGTTGAAAGAATGGCAGCTAGTTACCTTGCTCGAAAAACTAGTGACTTAGTCGAAAGCGAAAAAAACCTGCCTGTGGTGCCCAACATGGTAACTAAAAAAGTTACCCCGAACCCAAACCACTACACAAATAAATGCCTTGACAACCAAGTGGTAACTAAAAAAGTTACCCCAAAACGAACCCAAACTAATCAAATAGGATGTCTTGACAAAAGTAATGAGATACGATCCATAACATTGACAAATCAACAAATCAATAAAATAAAAACTAGAAATACTCCCCCACATAAAAAGAAAGTACAGTTCATGATTGCAAAAACAAAAGAAAATACAATGAATGCAAATAACTGGGTAGAAATCAAATATTCACCAAAATGGAATTCACATTTTGTGCAAAATTTATTACCACGAGCTTATAACAAACAATTGAAAAGACTAAAAGAAATAGTCAAAGAAAATGAAAAGAGAAACAAACTAATAGGAGTAACCATTGGAGAAGTAGAAAAACATGAATCTTCTCAATGGAATGAAATTGTACGAACTGCAATAATTACACAGTCCAACATAGTACAAATATTTCTCAAGTATGAAGATAACTCAGTAAAAGAAGGAAAACCAGATCAGATAGAAGACATGAATATTATAGAAGGTAACAAAGAAAAGGACTAAAAATGGTATTACATTTTAATATGGGATTATTCGTAAATGATCCATTATACAAGCATGATAATGGAGAAAAGAAAGTTAATTGGAAAATAACCAGAATATTACAAGAATTAAAATGCGCCGAAAAGATGAACATAAAATGGGCCGTATTACATTTAGGAACAAAACTCGATTGAGAAAGAAAGAATGTAATGGAAAACATCAACTACATACTAAAAAAGATACAAGAAAAAGGCCTGGACATAGGCATATTATTAGAAAATAGTGCAAGTACAAATTGCTTTGGATCATCATTAGCTGACCTCATGGATATCTTGAATAGTATGGACCAAGAGTTATGGTATAGAAACAAGAATAAAACAAGGAAAAGAATAGCAATCTGCTGGGATACCCAACATTATTGGGCAGCAGGACAAGGAAAAAGTGTACAAGAATACCAGAATACATTAAATATGTATGGAAATGAAATAATGCTAGCACATATAAACAACAATCCCCAAGAAGCAATATTTGGGAGAGGAATGGATAAACATGCGCATATACTAGATCCAACAGCTACTTTAACGCAAGACATATTTAAAGCTATAATGCAGCATAAAGAGGTCTGTGCTGTAATACTTGAAACACCAAATACAGAATTATCTGATCAAATTGCACAAATACATGAAGTAATGAAACTAAGGGAATACGCAGACGATCTTCTAGAGGGAGATAAACATTCAAAAGAATGGTCTAGGGAAAAAGACAAAGAACAATCTAAAGATTTGCAAAAGCAAGAAGAAGAATATATACCTGCAATACCTATGGGATATCAATTTGAAGATGAAGATATCATCGATTTAGCTGACCAGCTAAGAAGAA